>JAOUQV010337832.1:0-10871 GCA_028565295.1 Aspidoras spilotus
TGTATTGGCCGCAAAAGGAGGCCCTACACCATACTAATAAATGATTGTGGTCTAAAACCAGGTGTTTCAGTTTCATTATCCAACCCATGTATATGCTTATGAAATATATAAAATTATTAAAGATAAATAGAAATTAGGTCGATAGGAACTAAAATATATAATTGAGAAAAATATTAATGTTTCGTATATTTAATTAAATAATAGAAACACAAATATGTCATGTCATACACTGTTAACGCTGTGTCATGGTTGGTTGCACAGATATGCTCCGTGAGATAGGGACAGACAGATTGACTGACCATCCCAATCTCCTGTCAGCAATTGCAGTAGTAACACAAGTAGTAACATAACAAAATGTGTTAAAAATAGTAAAAGTACTGCAACATTGATAAGCATGAAAAGCCAAAGTGTAATCAATAAAGTATTTACCTTGTTGATTAGGAACTGGGTGTTTAACACTCTCCCTTAATACACCAACTGGCATAGACCCAGGAGCCTTTATTTATTGATATATTCTTTCTTTTGCCTATGAGGCTTATTGACGTTCATAGTTATTGCAAATTACACATCCTACCTCTTGCATGTCTTTTCCTGTCTATCATTCTCTTTCTATTCTGTGGGGCAGGAGTGTTGGCTTTACACAGCAGATCAATAAAAGGCCTAATCATGCACCATAAACTAGAGTCTCCCACTGTCATGCTCTGGATCTCTACTCTCGCTGAGCCTTAAAGCATCTCCTCTGCCCCAGCTTTACATGGCAGCCCTGTTCAGTTTCCACAGAATCTCCACTTCTCACACTCCTCATTTGCAATCCCTGGGTAGAACATGTTTCATTCATGGACGCATCCTCTCTGTATCCTCTGTGTTATCTCATTTTCCCTGCAGTGCTGTCTTTACGAGAAGGGATTCAACATATGTTCCACTATCTATTCCAACACTTTGCACGTGCAATTTAACGATGGACTGCAATGAAGACGCTTCATGCTTGTTCATATGGACACGACTACAAGAAGAGGAACAACTGCTTTAAATATACAGTAATTGAGGTATTATTTAACTTGTGTAAGTACATTTTCATTTCTTTTTCCCTTTTTTAAGAAATGAGCTCCGATACTTTGAGGATCACAGATCGGTTAAAATATCTAAAGCTTCATTATAACACTCTTACGGCTTAAAATACTATACTTTACATATTAATTTATTCATTAATTCATTATCTTCCACTTAATCCAGACTGGGCAGGGGGCCAGTCTGCGCCCACCTAGCATCTCTGGGCAAAACGGCAGGAACAACTCTAGAAAGGGTGCCACTTCAACATAGACTAAGCATGAAGGAGAGATTGCCCAAGTATAAGATGGATTTAGTTCAAAATTAGGTTTACACATTCACACACTAAGGGCCATTTAATACCCCAATATACCTATTAATGTGCAAGTTTTTGGAATGCGGGAGAAAACCGAGTCACCCAGAGGTAACTTGCAGGAACATGGGGAGAACATGCAAGCTCCAAATAAATATTTCCTGGGCCTAAAAAAGGTAAGTTGCTCCAATGCAGCAAATACTACAAGACCACTGCACTGGTCTCGCAAGATGCTGTTGCGAGTGATCGTGAAGCTAAGCTTAGACTAAGCATGAAGGAGAGATTGCCCAAGTATAAGCTGGATTTAGTGCAAAATGAGGCACAAGGGCTCACCTTAAAACCTTCTGAATCATCCTGGAGAAAGCAAGTGAAAGGAACAGGAACTGTAGTTTTGTTTCAGAAATGCATTCCATATGGTACAGCATGGACAACTGTGGATAAGCACGCTTGAGATGGGTTCCAGTAAATTTCTACGAGCATGGCAGTTAATGTTTAAATTAACAAAGATATAGAAATACAAATCAATTAGCACCAACATCAAGCTATGACTGATGAAAGCCTTGGTCTGGCCAGTAGCCACATATGGATGTGCACACTGAAGAATGGTGTATTCAAACTTTTGAGAAAATGTGCATCCGGAAGTGATTGAATATCTCATCAATGAAGATGATGACCACTGTGCAAGTCTACATTGCCATTATCCCGCAAATTACATTGCAATGGACATGTGATGAGGCTTCCACATGACCAAAAGAAGTGTAATGACAGGATATTTAGCCAAGAAAATGTGGAAGATCAAAAATACCCTGGATGGACAGAATCACAACATGGACTGAATTGTCAGGGACCAGACTGCTACGAGCAACCCAAGACAAAGGACATAGTCCATGCAGCCAACCAGAGAATACACAGTGCACAGTGGAAAACGGAATGATGACATACTATTGAATCAAGCAAAAGAGAAATGGATTAAAATATTGATCAGAATGAAAAATACCCAAAATTTCTGGACTACAGAGTTCGATTGTGTTACCTCAGTGATTTGTCCTGCCCTAGCAAACACATGAGTGTCCATTTCCTTTTGGTTATTAGTACAGAATAGAATATTGCACAATAGGGAAATCTGAACTGGTCATACATTAACATTATGCTGCGCTGGTTTAGATAATGCAGTCACGTCATTTATTTTTCAAATACAGCAGACGTATGCTTCAAGATTTACGACATTGTGGAACTGGGAATGGTCCAGAATTATCTTCCTCACTCTAATTATATTCATTTTCTAGGTTTTAAAATATATTTTTTTATTTTCATATTATTATCATCGTATATATAAACCAGTATGCAGGATGCATAAGCAAATAATATGCATAGATTTTAAGGGAAGTAAACAGTTTTCTGCATATGAGAACATACATATTTTCTGATAGCTACTGACTTAAACAATTGATGACATCATATTTAGGGAATGGTCACTTGTTCCCTCTTTCCCCTCTAGAATGATTTCCCCTCTTTAAATGCTCTATAAAAGGTTTTAGATCGATAGTACTTTGGATATGATTTATTTCTATGGGGCACTCACTCCCCCCACAAGTACATCAGGTTCTATTTGTCTACATGTGTTAGGATTATGTGCCACAGGAAACAAATAGTGAAAAGATATGAGTCTTTCTTGAGTTGGGGAGGCAAGATAAATTGGTATGGCTTGTGGGGGCATGTTTGGGCCTTTTGAGCATTACAAGCATTACTGAGTAATTATATTATCTTATGTGACTATATGTTTTAGATGATTTACTCTAAGTATTACAAATGAGACACATTAACAGTTTACTAACCATTACGATGTAAAATATTGCATAAATAATTTAGTGCTCCATAAAATCAATCTATTCACTGGATGCCAGAAAAGGAACATTAAACAACGGTTATATTATAATGGAGCTGACTTTTACTATCAATCATTTTTTATTTATATTGGAAATCGACTACCTAATATTTTGACCAGATTATTCAATGAGATTTTTGAAAGTGAAATGATGCCTGAGGAATGAAGGGAATGTGTACTTGTACCGATTTATAAGAACAAGGGTGATGTGCAGAGTTGTAGCAATTACAGGGGCATAAATTGAATGAGGTACACAATGAAGATTTGGGAGAGAGTTGTTAATGCTAAGCTTAGACAACCAGTGACTGTTTGTGAGCAGCAGTACGGCTTTATGCCAAGAAGGAGCGCCACAGATGCACTTTTTGTTTTGAGAATGCTGATGGAAAGTATAGAGAAGGTAAGAAAGAGCTACACTTTGTCTTTGTGGACATTGTGATCTGTAGTGAGAGCAGGGAACAGCTAAAAAAGAACTTGGAGAGGTGGAGGTAGGTTCTGGAATAAAGTAGAATAAAAGTCAACACTTGTAAGACAGAATACATGTGTGAATGAGAAGAAGGCGGGTAGAAAAGTCAGGCATGGAGACATGGAGAAGTGGTCACAAAGGTGCAGGAATTCAGATACTTAAGATCAACTGTCCAAGAAAATGGGAAGTGTGGAAAAGAGGTGAAGAAGAGAGTACAGGCAGGATGGAGTGGATGGAGAAAAGTGTCAGAAGTGATGTGTGACAAAAGTTTTGCAGCAAAGGTAAAAGGAAAGGTTTATAAGAGAACATCAGAGAAACAGCACAAGTTGGAAAATTGAGAGACAGAGTTGGAGAGGGCTGATTGAGATGGTTTGGACGTGTGCAGAGGAGGGACAGTAGATATATAGGTCGGAGTATGTTAGAGATGGAGCTGCCAGGCAGGAGGCAGAGAGAAAGGCCAAATAAGAGATGTACGGATGTGGTCAATGTAGACATGCAGGTAATTGGTGCAGAGGACAGAGTGTGGTGGAAAAGATTGGCTTGTTGTGCTCTCCCAGATAGAAGGGAGAGGCCAAAAGAAGAAGAAGAAGAATCAACTAACTAAGTATACCAAATTACAAATGTTATAAGCCAATAGCCAATAACCAATAACCAATAAGCAAATATGTTGCAGATCCTCTTAGTCATGATGCCTTGTAGCTCACCAGCAACATTCTGAGTCAACTCAGATGTTTATATAAAGTATATTGGTATGCCACAATCATTTTTAATGATTATCGCTACTGCCACAAAGTGTGCCAAGAGACATAAAATGAACACGAGATGCCAAGAGACATAAAATGAACATGGGATGATAAAAATACAAAATGGAGGTTCTATTCTTCTTCTTCTTCATCTTTCCGCTTTATTCCCTGTCACCAGGGGTTGCCACAGCGAGTCCATCGCATAAGAATCTGGCAATGTTTTACGCCGGTTGCCCTTCCTTACGCAAGCCTTACCTCTTCGGGCTTAGGATATGACAATTTAGAGACAACAATTAAACTATCATGCATGTCTTTGGAATGCGGGAGGAAACCGGAGTACCCGGAGAAAACTCTACACAGAAACTGGATCCTCTTGCTGTGAGGCCACAGCGCTATCCACTGTGCCACCGTGCCGCCAAAATGGAGGTTCTATTCAAAACACAAATATTAAATAAATAAACAAAACTAAGGAATAAGCGCGAGCATAAACATATAAAATAAGCTGCGATATCTGACAGCTACTCTATTTTTACCGGTTGCATTTCTGATCTACACAAGCACCCATAGACGATGAAACAGTTTAAAAACTGGTCTCAGCAGAGGTTACCTTTCCGGTCACCAAATCCGAATGCAACATGACAACAGTGGGATGTGGTAAAAAAGTGGGCAGCATGGACCAGAACGTCTCAAACATCTTGTGGAAACTATGACACAACTTGGCACACAAATTTTGTAAGAAAGTCATTACCAGGTTTCCCACCATCATGAGGACACTGAGCAAGAATGGCAGGTTTGCAAGAAGAAAGCAGTCCTGGGCTTGCGAAATGGTTTAATTCCATGTCCCTCCAAGTCAAGAGACGGACGAAGTTCCTTTTGATGCCTTGGTACTATCATGATTTAAGCCTGTTTTGCTGCATCTGGGCCAGGACGGCTTGCCATCATTGATAGAACATTTAATTCTGAATTATATCAGAGACGTCTAAAGAGAAATGTCAGAACATCTGTCCATGAACATCTGTCTTAAGACACACAAGTCGTTCTACTAAAGAATGGGTAAAATTTGTGCCAAGAATGGGCAAATCAAAGTCCTGAACGTAATCCAATAGAAATGTGAAATGGCCTGAAGTGAGTAGACAACCCAACAACCCACCACCACAGAGTTGAAGCTGTTCTCCACAGATGAATAGGTTAAATAAGTCAGTGTGCAGTCAACAGTTACTGGAAACATTTGCAGTTATTGTTATTGGTGCAAATGGGCAGAACCCCAGATACCAAAAGGTATCACATACTTTTGCCACTTACAAATATGTAATATTGTGTAATTTTCCTCGATAAATAAATTACCAAGTGTAATAAATAGATATGTTTCATTCCTTTAGCTGGGTTCTCTATCTATTTTTAGGACTTGTGTGAAGATATGATGATGTTTTAGGTCATATGTATGCAGAAGTATATAGAACATACTTTAAATGACCAGTGTAATTGTATTTTGTGTAGAAAATATAGCAAATCTTAGCAATTTATATTAGCAATCCACAGGTAAAGGTGACACTATAGGGTGGACCATTTATATACATACATACATATATATATGTATGTATGTATCCATATAAGTGGCCCATCCTGTATGTATCCCACTCTGTACATAGTGAGATTTTAAATTATTTATTTACCAACATTATATTCTGCAGCAAATGGTGGCGCAGTGGATAGTGCTTTGGCCTCACAGCAAGAGAACCCAGGTTCGATCCCTGGGTGGGTTGACTTAAGAATTGCTGTGTGGAGTTTGCATGTTCTCCCCGTGTCCACATGGGTTTTCTCCGGGTGCTCCGGTGTCCTTCCACAGGCCAAAGACATGCACGTTAAGTAAATTTGAAATGCTAAATTTGTCATTCTAGGTGAATTGGAGAAGATTGTCCGGTCCTAAGCCTGAAAGGTGAGGGTTGCGTCAGGAAGGGCATCCGGCGTAAGACATGTGCCAGATCCTAATGCGAGGAACTCGCTGTGGCGACCCCTGGTGACAGGAAAAAAGCCGAAAGATGAAAAAATATATATATATTCTGCAGCAAAGGGTGGCGCAGTGGATAGTGCTGTGGCCTCACAGCAAGAGGACCCGGGTTCGATCCCCGGGAGGGTCAACCTGGGAATTTCTGTGTGGAGTTTGCATGTTCTCCCCGTGTCCGCATGGGTTTTCTCCGGGTGCTCCGGTGTCCTCCCACAGGCCAAAGACATGCACGCTAAGTAAACTGGAAATGCTAAATTTGTCATTCTGGGTGAATAGGAGAAGCTAAATTGTCTGGTCCTAAGCCCCAAAGAGTGAGGGTTGTGTCAGGAAAGGCATCCGGCAAAAAACATGTGCCAGATCCTAATGCGAGAGACTCGCTGTGGTGACCCCTGGTGACAGGGAAAAAAGCTAAAAGATGAAAAATAAAATAAAAGTCCTGCTGCACTTTGCTATCTCTATCTATCTATGACGGATAAAGTTTTTGGTGCTTCACATGACCTTGCCTGCCCCTGTTATTGATTTATGATGGATGAAGGTAATAGATCAATGCATCTATCCAGAATCATTGGCAATGTGTTCTTTTGATGTGAAGAAAAATAGCACATCAGCCTTGCAGCAGGACGACAATCGAAACACTGATGCTAATTGCTTCTAATGAGAGAACATAATGACGGCAATCTAGATGAAAGGAAGTCAGTATTGATCTTTGCTTTGGCTGTAAAGATACGATACTTAGATTGCCTTGTCTAGCTTGGTGCTTGATAGAGCAGTGGGTGTTCTGCAGTATTTTTGTTGCCCGTCATTTTGTACATCCTCTATGCAGATTATTGCTATGTACTATGTACATATGCCCAGAGATGATTGTCTGTATCTGACTCCTCAAATTGCAAATGCAACTTCCTACACTGAAAAAATGCACTGTGAAGGATTTGTCAAAATTATGGTGGAGGAGACAGGTATATGATGGTCAGTCGTGGTCAAGTGCATCGTTAGATTTATTCATTCATGGGTCGGGTCAATATGAACTACTCTTTTATGGCTCTTAATAGCTAAAGCGCTGTTAAACTTTGAGAACGTCAGCGGGGGGGCAACAAACACTTTTCATTCCGGACTGGTTAAAATAAGAATGGTCTGGTCCTAAGCCCAGAAGAGTGAGGGTGAGGGTCAAGAAGTGCATCCGGTGTAAAACATGTGCAAGATTTTCATGCGAGTGACTCGTTGTGGCAACCCCTGGTAGCAGGGTTAAGCCAAAAAAAACCCGGAATAAATAAAAATGTCACAGAATAATTTTTCACAATGTTGCATTGCAAAAGAGACCGGGTTAGAACATCATGGCTGGATCGATAACTTTTCACAGGTCAGCTTACTACATGTTTTGGACATTTTGCTATTTTATATTTTACAGATGGTGACGCATCGTTTGAAAACACTTTGAACAGCTTAAGTGGAGTTCAGTGAGATTTCAAAATGGCTCCACCTTCCATACTGCAAAGCTAGATGTTAACAGACAACTCATCCAAAGACATCACTTCCAGGGAAGTCAAGGGAAGTAGTCGGCACTGGACACATGATGATTGGAGGCAGACAGCATTTTGAAGTGATAAATGCCAGCGGAAAAGAAATCTCTAGTCCAGTTTGTTCCTTGTTTCAATTTTGTTCAGTGTGTTCGCAAGCTTCACACAAGGTCTTGAATACAGATGAGGTCTTAAATACAGATGAACTAGCCAGCGAGCTGCGCAAAGTGATGCTAATGTCGTTGATTTTATTTTTTTCGTCTTTCGGCTTTTCCCTGCCACCAGGAGTTGCCACTTGCATTCTTGATCTGGCATATTACCACGCATACATGTCTTTTAACAGTTTTGATTTATATTTAATCTGTGACTTGCACTGCAACTGGGTTAATCTGTGATGATTTATATATAGAAATATTGCTATAATGAACTAATTTTATCATTTATGACCACCATCAGCCACTAGAGTATATTTGTGTGTTATATTTTACAGATGTTATGATGAAGCTCTGCAAGCTTGATCTAAGACAATACAGTTTTCCTCAAAGGGCTTAGCAGCGTTCACAGTCAAATGAAATAGATGATGAAATGCAGGCCCATACAAGCCCATCTATTATTCAATGTCTGTCAAGTCTGGACAAAAGCTTTGGGTTTTTTTCAATTACGATGAAGCTATTACTCTGTTCTAGATTATTCGTCACAGTACTGGTCAAAATGAAGGAAATTTAATAGGATATGACTAAATAGGGATGTAGGGCGGCCCGGTGGCGCAGTGCTTAGCGCTATTGGGGCAGTCGTATGCTTGTGGTTAAGGAACAAGCCTGGCGAAGGTTCCTGGTTCGATTCCAAGTACAGACAAGTCATGGCTGAAGTGCCCTTGGGCAAGGCATCTAACCCCCAGTTGCTCCCCGGGTGCTGTGTGCACGTGTGCTCACTTCACCAGTGCGTGTGTATTTGTGTGTTTTACTGCACGGATGGATTAAATGCAGAGGACCAATTCCGCTGTGTGCAAACATAGTGGCAAAATGTATCACTTTCACTTATAGCCTCAGAGCAAGACTATCCTTGTTCGAGCCCCGGGTGGGGCGACACTGGAAATTTCCGTCTGGAGTTTGCATATTCTCCCCTTGTTCGCGTGGGTTTTTTCCGGCTACTCTGGTTTCCTCCCGCATTCCAAAGACATGCATGGTAGGTTAATTGTTGTCTCTAAATTGCCCATTAGTGTGTGAGTATGTGTGCGTGCCCTATGATGGTCATTCTTGCCCTTGCACCCATAGTTGCCGGGTGGGCACCGGCTTCCCGTGACTCTAGAAAGGCTGAATAATTTTCTATTTGTCATATGCACAAAGATAACGAGAAAATAAAAATGGCACATTCCTCATGAATATTGGCCTCCATCCATATAGATGATACTGCCGAGCTCATTAACCCCCATCAAGTATGTGCTGCAGACTCCATGGTGGTTAATGAGAATGTAGCTGTACTCAGCATGCTAGTTAATGAACCCTTATAGGTTAATGCATTGGCTGACTCTATTTAAACTCCCTCAGTTCTCTATAAATGAGTCAGATGTAGATGAATATTGGGTGAAGGCATGTCGGTATGTACAGTGTATCCATGCTTTTTAGACTTTTTACTGGGAGTCAACCTCATTCTTCTGCTCCCATCTGCTTATTGATTCGTTCTTATTTCCAATTCTCAGATAATTAGCTAGGCTCTCAGCTGCAAACAAAACCTAAGATGGTTTTTACAGGATTGTTGTGTGTGTCAGGGCTGGGGCCACAGGGACAGGGGGGCAGGGCTTATCCCCGATCTGTTCATCAAGTGAAAACTCAGGGTAAAAAAAAAAGTTTAGCATCACTTGTTCGCTGAGGTGACAACTAGTATGCGCTATAGGGAATACACTATAGGAATTAACATTCATTCATTCATTCATTTTTAATCCTAGTTTTAGGGTCACCCGGTAACTCTGGATGCGAGGACAGGAACAAACATAGACAGGACGCCAATCCATCACAGGGCACACACACAATCACACATACATTCATACACTAATGGGCAAATTAGAGACACCAATTAACCTATCATGCTGCTCTTTAGAATGTGGAAGGAAACTGGAGTACTCGGAGAAATCCCGCACAAACACAACATGTAACCTCCACACAGAAATCTTCTTGCTGTGAGGCCACAGCATTATCCCAGGCGCCACCGTGCCGCCCCCTCAGAAAAAACACTGTATTGCTATTGCCTGTTTTAGCGGGTGCGTGAAAAGCAGTGAGACAAACATGGCAGTCGGTTCACAGTTCACAAAGTGATCTATTTGCAACTATGATTGCATGCAGTGGAATTGCATGCATATATATATATATATATATACACACACACACGTGAGCAGCCTCTACAGTACCCTGGGAGCAACTGGGGGGTTATTTGTGTTGCTTTAGAAAAGAATTACCAAAACATCCTGTATATCTCACTTACCCTCTCTATTTTCTGCATGCCTAATATAAAGGGACACCGGATAACCTCTCTCCTAGACTTGATATTCTGGCTCACATGCCTCAGGTGTGTGTATCCAGGGTCCATGCTGCATCAGTATTTATTTATTGTCTAGTTCATTGTTTATTACTGACAATTACTTTCTACGAGCATCGCTGTTTGACACAAGCTGATGCATGCCCACCCGCTTGTGCCAGGGTTTCAGAAACAGCTGCACTTGTGTGCTGTTCCTGTACCAAGAGTGAAGGAACCGTCAACAAACATACAGCCAAAAGTCACACAACCGCAAGGGGTTGAACGGAAATGCGATTGTCAAACTGGCAGAGCTGCTGCAGCGAGCATGCGTAAAGTCATATTTGGGGTAAAGTTTGGCAAAGTGTGAAGTCTGTTTCCCTATGTCTGCTT
>JAOUQV010337873.1:0-10867 GCA_028565295.1 Aspidoras spilotus
AAGGAAGCCCTACACCATACTAATAAATTATTGTGGTCTAAAACCAGGTGTTTCAGTTTCATTGTCCAACCCCTGTAGGTAGAAACATGGTAGATTTACAGTAGACAAGCATCTCTATCGTTTTATAATTAAATGGTGTCTCTTAATGAATGTTTAAAATGTTTTAAAGATGATTTCGTGTTTAAAACAGCATCAGAAAATAAGCCGATGGCACACTATCAACATTTGTGTATTTAACTCTATATGCCAAAAATATGTCGTCCATCACTAAACCGAGACTTTTGCGCAAGAGAGAAGACCTAGCCCTTCATTATGATGTTAAATATGTGTAGTGACCAAAAAATGGCAGAGATATGACAGTTTGGAAATAATGTCAAATTAACAATGTTAGTGTCGGTTTTATGGAAATTTAACATGAAGGTATATAGGGATATTTAAAGAGGTGGGTCTGATCGAATGATCAATAAGGAATGTATCAATCAATTAGATATTTATACAGCTTACAGGTCTCTATGACGACCCGTCTTTATGATAAAATGGGGTTTCTATGTAAAAGAATAAGAATGTTATGAGACAGGGTTTAAAAAGTTTTGATTAAATAAAGAGGTCTCCTTCATAGAGTGTAGCTAGAGTGCTTTGATCTTGTATATCACAGGACATGATGGGTTAGGCTGGAACTAGGTCCTATCATGTCAAATTCCGCTGTCAAAGTTACAGCAGGATGAAAATCTGTGCAATGTTAAGTCAGTAGGCAATTTTGGGCATGAAAACGGGCACATGGGGCATGCAGATCGATATATCTCTTAGCCGTATACACGCACACTACTCCCAAACATTCCCGGACGTTTTGGCATGTGTCCCATGGGTTCCCTCATTAAGTGTAGGAGGAGACAGGTTCCGAAAGGTTGGTGGAATTATTTAAAATATTTTGAAGAACAATATGTATGCAGCACACATAATAATAATAATAGGAAGAAGAAGAAGAAGAGGAAGATGAAGAAGAGGGAGGTTTGTTGCAAACAGGTTCAAATACAAATCTACATTGTATGTCGTACACTACATAATACGCAAAGGCCTCCGTCTTAAACACTAGATGTAGTTCATTTATTTACTTCAGTAAAGCATTTAGAACACATCCTATGTTTTAGCGACAACTCAGTATCTAAGCGCAACAGTCGTCGCGTTTTACAACGTAAACAAAAAAGATAATCATTAATAATAAAAATTAATAATCGGAAATGACATTTCTGTATTTTTCTCTCGCTATGTGTCTAATATCGATCATAATACACGGTTAGCCTAGCCGTTAAAATAAATACATGAACTTACAGACGGCTTATCTTAGCGGCTAACAAGCTTCAGTAACACTCGAATTCATATCAATAATCTTATATAATAATCATTTTTTCGTTAATGATCTTCTTTAATATTTAACGAATTATAATGTGAAATCAAAGTTTATTGCAGATCGAATGACAGGGACTGACAAATTTACCTAATGCTCTGCTTCCTTGATGTTGTTCAATTTACCGTTTGTTGCTAACCTGTTCGGCAAATCGTCACCGGAAGTGAGCGCAATTTCAAAATACAGACAAGAAAAAGAAGCCTTCATATTAAAATAATCACATTATTAAAAAGTATATATATATATACATATTAACATAATGCTGATTATTATTATTTATCTTACATACTAACAAAAGTATTTTCTCCTGGTTCGCTACCTTGCTATGGAGGAGACTATCAATCTGAGAGCTCCTACACTGCTCCTAGCAGTGTAACTCTTGACAGCAAATTCAAAGAGGAGGCTCCAGAGGAATAGCGATCACAACTCCATTCTTCAGGCCGGGAACTGTGGGCTGCAGTATGGTTCCTTATATCCATCATTCTTCACGATGAGGTCTATGCTGTGCTCAGCCTAGCACAATGACAAATGTAATGCAGGGCTGAATTGGATAGAATTGGATAGTCAGTTAGACTATTTATCGACCAAAGCACCGATGAAAAGCAGGATAAAAAGGCCCATGGTACGTAATGTGGGACACATCATCATCATCGTTATCATCAAATGATTTATTGCTCAAAATAACAAGAAAAAAGATGATGAGAATCACACGATAAATGGCAGACATTGTCTCAATATGGGACAATGGAATGTTTGGGGTCTTAATTCACTTGGCAAGTTATCAGTACTAGTTAGTGAATTGTAGAGACTAAAAATCAACATGTAATGATTGTCTGAGACTAATTCGAAAGGCATGGGACACTTCACTACTCACACAATGTTGTTCTCAGGCAAACAAGTCCAGGAACATTATGGAATTGTTGTGTGAATTCACAGGAACATTGCTAAATAATAATAATTATAAGTCACACTTTCATATAACCTTTCACAATACCCACGGTCACTATCAGAAAAAAATTACTGAAATCCTGCAACCCAGCGAGCAGCAGAGTCATATCAGCCACATTTTCCACAAAGCCAAGAGATGATATTAAAAGTGAAAATAATCTTTTGCCACTATACTTGCACACAGCAGCATTGATCCTCCACATTTAAATCATCCATGCAATGAAACACATATTTATAAACGCATCCACAGTTCCAGGGAGCAGCCAGGGCTTAGGTGCCTTCCCCCTCAGCCATATCATGACTTGCCAGTTTCAAGCTTACAATGGCGCCATATTATTATTATTTAGACTTTAATTATTATATTATTATTATATTTTATTTATTATATGTTATTAGATATGTCTTTCATTCATTGTTATGCAACAATGGCTGTCAGACAAGATAAAAAGATTAAACAGTTATAAAAGGGTTTTCAAGAGTTGGGAAAAATGCCAAAGAAAGTGAAGTTTTTGGGAAATATGGTTATGGTGATGAATGAAGATGAATTTCAAATGAAGAAACTGCAAAACCAATGCTTGAAACCAATGCTCTCTATGAAACGTTTAAATCTAGGTTTTAACCTTTCAACAATACTGTAACAGATCTAGTAAAGGTTGGAACCATTTATTGATTGCTGCTGATGCTGGTTTCTTAGGCATTATCTTGCTCCTGGACCTAAGTGCTGCATTTGATACAGTGAATCACTCAGTTCTTTTGGTATAAGCTTGGCATTACTGGCACTGCCTTGGACTGGTTCAAATCTTATCTAACTAACAGCAAACAGTTTATTATACTTAGTGGCCATACCTCCTCCACATCTGTGATTAAACGAAAAGTACCTCAAGGGTCAGTCGTAGGACCTCTTCTATTCATTAAATATATTCCTCCTCTTGATCGTATATTGCATTATTTCAATGTAAATTTCCATTACTATGAAGATGATACTGTAATACCAATGCTACTGATTTACCCACTGCACACATAGAAAGCCGTCTAGCTGAACCAAACACTTAGATGAAGCAAAATCTTTTTAGGTTAAATGGTGATAAAATTGAGGTCATCCTGACTGGAAGTCAGTCCTCAACTGAACGCCCTCATTCAACCTCAATATTGACAATGTAGAGATCTCACCTTCCACTATGGACTGAAACCCGAGTGTAATTCTGTATTTCAGACTCTCTTTTATTGCCCACTTAAACTCTGCGGTAAAAACTGCTTTCTTCCATCGACGCAATATAGCTAAGATTCAACGTTCTCTTTCTCAGTTTGCTGAGTGCCTCACCCTTGCATTTATTAACAGCAGGCTAGACTACTGTAACTCCCTGTTGTCTGGTATCTCGTACAACTCTGTCTATAAATTACAAAAGGTTTTCTTCCCGCATGTGGAACTCTCTTCCAATAATTATCAACCTGTCTTCTTCTCTTCCCTTATTCACACCCAACCTTAAAACCTACCACTTCTCTCTTACCTATGTTCAGCCTAATTCCTATCTATGACACAGAACCAGAGACACTTCAAAATGGCTGTTGGAAGCTAATGTGTCTACTTACAATTTCTGCCTTCATGTATTGAGGAAACACTTCACTGTTCATGATAATATGACCATCTATTCCTGCAAATCGCGAGCTGAATTAACAAACCATAAACATAAAATAAAAGTTCTTGATCATGTATCTACTCTTGCTTTCGGGAGATGTTGAATTGAACCCAGGACCAGAAAATAACTCTTACTCCAGCAGATTTTAACTCTAGATCTGGTCTTGGCATCATTCATGTTAATGTAAGAAGCATACTTTCTAAACTAGATATGCTCTGTATGGATAAATGCAACTGATATTATAAAAATCAAGGACAGTGAAATGAATATTGATGGCTATAATATACATTGTGTGACTCAGAAGAAAAAAGGTGGAGGGGTGGCAAGGTATATTAAGCATTGTTTTCCAGCTGAAGTAAATCTATCTATATCTGTGAGCAAAGAACTAGAATGTTTAGCCATTGATATGGAAATATCTAAAAATCAGCAAATCATAGTGGTAGGATGTTATTGGCCTCCATCGGCTGCTAGTAATTCACTATCAACGTTGCTGGAACTTTTGTTGCAGCTAAAATACAGTCAAATATTGATTTTGTTGGTCATTTAAATTATGATTGGCTTATTTCTGCTTCTGAAGCACTGAAAAATCAATGTCATCTTTTAAATCTTAGTTAATTGACTCTCCTACAAGAATTAATTTTAAAGCTGTTAAAAAATCATCATTCATTGATCTTTCTTCAACAAAAAAAGTAAACCCCGCATTGTAGTTAAAAGCAATATGAGGATCTGAGCAAGCTTTATTGCAGGATCCATACTGGTTTAATTGGGATATAATAGCCTTGTTTGATGATGTGGAACTAGCTTGGAATTCTTTTTTTCAAAGCTCTACTAAGATCATGAAAAATATGCCCCCCTGAGAAAAATGAAAATCCTTGGTTCACAAATAAACTATCAGATTTGCTCCATGAATTCGGCATGGGCTAGGGCACGAAAGTCAAAATGCCCTAAGGACTGGCTCCTTTTTAAGCAATTTAGAAATACATTTACAAAATCAGAAATTTATCTGTTTTTGGACGGTATTCTCATCTAATAATAAAAATTTGAGATAAAACTGAAAGGTTAAATCGTTTTAATACACACTCTGTGACATCTGGCTACTCGTTTCAGTCACAAAATTGTCAACCTAAATCTGTTCTTACCTGAAACAACAATAGTGAGGATAAAGAAAGCTTTAAAACAATTAAAATCTTGTAAAACTGCTGGTCATGTTTGTCTTGCAGCCAAATATATATTACAGAACCTACAGGGTAAGACAATGAAACCGAAACACCTGTCATTTTGGTGTGGGAGGTTTCATGGCTAAATTGGACAAGCCTGGTGGCCAATCTTCAATAATTGCACATTGCACCAGTAAAAGCACAGTTTTGCTTAAAATATTGCAATGCAAGCAGAATTCCCAATGATAGAAGGACTGCAAATGTACTGCCACTTTTAAAGTAGGAGACTCTTGTAATTTAAATAATCATATACTTGTTTCAAAGCTCTCTGTTGTGGGAAAGATACTTGAAAACTTACTTGATTAAGTAAAGATGTTTCTTACTTCAAATTCTATATTATCTGAGTTTTAGTCAGGATTTAGACATCTGTATGTATCCATATAAATGGCCCATCCAGTATTTTGATTGACCAACTTTTGGAAATTGGTTTCTCTGAACAGATTGTAGGGTGGTTTAGAACTATCTATCAAACAGAACTCAAACTGTCCAGCTAGAGGACAATGCTTCTGTGGAGCTTCGACTCTACAAGGGAGTTCCACAGGGATTGGTCCTTTACATTTAACCCTCTACATAAATAACATATTCAAAGTATTCAAAATGCCAAATTACATTTTTATGCAGATGATACAGTTATAAACACACAGGCAATGTGTCTAGGTCAGTCTGTACTAAGCCAGGTCAACAGATTAAACTAGTGTCTAGTTCTAAATATCTGGGTTTCTTAATTGATGATAAGTTATATTTTAAGCTTCATATCCAGCATTTAAGCAAAAAGCTGGAATTTTTATTAGGATTTTACTATAGGAACAAATCTTGAATTTATTTTACTGTAAAAAATAGGTTTGTTGAATTAATGTTTAGGCCTGTACTAGTTTATGGACATATTTTGTATATGAATGCTCCTGTGCACTGTTTAAACATGCTGGACAGTGTGTATCATAGTGCTTTGCGTTTTATAACAAACTGCTGGCCTCATACCCATCATTCTTCTTCTTCTTCTTTCAGTCTTTCTCTTTTATCAGGGGTCGCCACAGCGTGTCAGTCTTTTCCACCTCACTCTGTCCCCTGCATCTTTTGCTTTCACACCAACTACCTGCATGTCTACATTGCTCATACCCATCATTGTTTGTTATATTTAAAAGTAAATTGGACTTTGTTTCAGTCACAACGTCCTTTACATTGGTATGTTTTTATTTACAAAGCGCTACTTGGGAATCTGCCTATTTATTAATCTTCTTGAATAGAAGTGAGTTGTTCGAGTGAGTTTTTGCAACCTGTTGTTCCTACGCCTCAAACTGAACTGGGAACTGTGCTGCTCCATCCACATGGAATCTGTTACAGACTGATATACAAATTAAGGACTTTGTTTCTTTGAGCAATAGAAATATAAAATGCTGAATCAATTCAATACAGTTTTATTTATATAGCACTTTTTACAATGGGACTTTCTCATAAAGCAGCTTTAGGGAAATTAAATATAAAATATAAAAAGGCTATATTTTTTGTCCCTGATGAGAAATGCAGACAGTGGCGACAGTGGCGACAGTGGCGACAGTGATAAGACTCAGTAGGAAATACCATCCTCATTTGAGTACTAACAGTTCACATGTCTGTGAAAAAAGAGTCTGTGAAGGAGTAAAATTAGGCGGGTGTTGAAGACGAAGGTCAGACTCAGCACTCTCGCAGTGGTAGTGTGTGTACCTCAGCAGAACAAGGAAAATAGTAAGGAAAGAAATGATTAGGCATGATCATTGTAAAGGGGCAATTTAAAAATTATAAAATGTGTGAGAGTACAAATTGCACTAAGACTAGCAAGAGCAGCATAACTAAAATGAGATCCAGACTGAACACAGACATGACAGCCCCCTGATGCATTAGAGCACCAAAACTGTAGTGCCAATAACCCACCAGATCTGCACCTATACCTCAGGGAACTAAAGCTAGAAGCAGAATGCTTGATTAATCAAATATGTCTGAAGCCTAGACTTAAATATTGAGTCCAGAACATTAATTGGAAAACTGACAGAACCTTGAGGGACACTGCATTTTACATTTCACAGCTTAGAGACGTCCCCTTTTAAATCTCCACACTGATAAAACTCAGACAAGTACGATCTAAACCAGGAGAGAGCCGTCCCCTTAACTCAAATAACATTCTCCAGTCTATGTAGGACAAAAAGTATAATCAACGGTATCGAAACATAACATGCTGATCAGTGCAGCTAAGATGCAATAATGACCAACGATGAAGACATACTGGAGATCACGGTGGAAGGCAGAAATTTGAAGCGTTAGACTCTTTCACATACTATATTTGAGATGTAGAGTCACAAATGCTACATTTTGAGAAATAAAGTGAAGTGAAGCATGACGATGGGCACGGTGTTAATGGTCAAATTGACAAAGATATGGAGAAACAAATCATTTAGCACCATCATCAAGCTACAACTGATGAAAGCCTTGGTCTGACTTTTGAGAACAAATGCGTCTAGAAGTTTTTGAGGATCTCAAGGACAAAGATGTTGACCACTGAGCAAGTATACAGAGAATGAATTACTGAACCACATCCAAACCTGCAAATTAGATTACTATGGTCATGTGATAAGCCTGTTATGTTGGATAGATTACATGAAAGACCGAGAATATCCTGGTATGACATCAGTGCTGTCTGGAGTGAATTGGAGAAAGATTGGAGACTCATCAATGCTGCCAACGATTGTGAGGTGAGGATGGATTATGATGTGACATGACAAAAAATGTATAACTTTTATAATATTCAGCATGAGACAAATGGAGAAACACATTGGAGAAATCTGACTCATCCATCCATTGCAGACGTATGACCTGACATGCAGTTATAATTTTTACATTTAAATTATTATAATGATTCTGATAAAGATCATGAGGTTGATAATGAGGGTAATAATTAAAATAATAATAATAATAAACATCATCATCATCATAAATATAAACACGGGGAGAACAGGCAAACTCCACACAGAAATTCCCAAGTCGCCCCACCCAAGGATCGAACCCGGGTCCACAGCACTATCCACTGCGCCACCGTGCCGCACTCATATGCATTTACCATACTGTCCCATTTTTTTCTGCTTTGGGTTTAACTTCAGAACCACTTGCCAGGGCTCGAGTTTATTTAGGATATAGTCAAAATGACTGAATGCTTCTTTTAATTTAATATAGAATTTTGTTTAATACTGTATTTATTAAATAAACAAAAAACTATTTATTGCATAATTGTACATAATACTGTATTTATAGATTACCAATATTGCTGAATCCTCAAACCTTAGCATCTTGCTTGAACATGTCTCTGTATTCATCACAAATGAAGCTGCTGTGATGTCTGTCTGTCTAGGACATGACGGGATAGAGAAATTGCTAAACGTCATTAAACAGGAACGATCTGGTTTACTGCTGCATGCATGATTTATGTGATGCGTGGTTTTCCTACTGATGTAAGTAATCAAGCCCCATGGCAGATTAGACATAAGATGTAAGGAGACATAAGAGGTGGAGGAGAAGGAGGAGAAAATGAGGAGGAGGAGGAGGTAAGGAAACTCCACCTATTTTGATTTGCGTGAAAACTGACAGCTTGACAAGGAATGTGAAAGAGCAGAAGAAAAGATCGGTTAGAAAGAGCTGGAATGTGGAGGAAGTGGAATGAAATGACCAATAACAAAATTTGATGTAAACAGATTAGAAAAGGAAGCAAAATCTTTCAAGGCTAACGGGATTGTTTCCAAACTCTCTTTTTTTGTTCCTCTGCAGAACTACATGAACAGGTGAGAGACTATGATTAATGTTTGATTATCATTTTTTTTATCTTGCTTGGTAATCAAGGTTTTCACGCGTATCTTGTGTACAAAATAGTTCAACTTAGTGTCACTCACGTGTATATGGGTGGGTGGGTTGTTGTGGGTGTGTGTAAGTTCGTGCCCAGTGTCTGATATGAAAGGGTGTAACCAGACTTAAGGTGTTGACACACATCTGACACATTCGTGAATGCCTGAACATCTGGCTAGTGCAGGTGAGGCTGCAAGAATTCACTAATTCCTAACAAGCCGCAATTGTTGCATTGTGTATTTTCTATAGACATTAACAATAATTATGGGATCCACAAATGTGATTCAAAAGTTTCATACATACATATGTGTATAAATGTTGCTTTCATTGCCTACTGGTTTTTAACAAAACTAAATTCTTAAATAATTTTTAAGTAGTTTGTTTTATATTATAACAAATGTGACAGAAATCGGTCATTTTAGCCGACTTGAGAGCTCTATTTCTACTCATTAGATTTTAAGAGTTTTCAAAGAAAGTTTAGTGAAAGTGACAACAGACTATATGTGGAAAATACATATACTGACCTTCAAAATTACACCTATCATACACTCACTTTTGACAACTTACATACAGAAAAGACTAGTTACAAATAGCAACGATAAGCCACAGCCACTGCATGCTAGGTGATGTTTATAGACATACGCATTAAAGTCTGTGCGCATTCTCAAACCTGACCTGTGTTCATTTAAGATATCTGACTACTCTTCATACATTGTTGATCATATATTTCCGCATTCATTTATAGTCAGTAAGTACTTCAGGGGTTTGAAGCTTGTCCTAAGAAAGAAAAATTAACAGCGATGTCATCTTGCAAACTATAAAATTGCTGCAATCAAGTCCAGTCTTGTCTGTCTAACCTAATATGAAAACCTGTTCCCGCAATCAATTACATGCATGAACACATACACACACAGAAACACACACACATAATCTACACACCATTTAAACACACACTGTTTAAAACAGACACGCCTTTAATAGTTTATTAAGAATTAAAGGACTAAGTACCCTATTAAGGTGTAGTGAAATTCCATCACCAACCCTCAAGTCGCAGTAGAACTTTGGTCTTTCTCCGTATTCCAGTTCACCATACGGCAAAATGTTTTTCCCATATGTTTAACATTTTATATTGTGACTGGAACAAGAGAAGTTGTAAAATAAGAGTCTGAGTGTTCAGAGGGAAAACAAATACAAATCTTGCAAGTCAGAAAACATGTCGTCTAAATGTAATTGCACCTAATGGAGAGAGAGGAAGGAGAGGGAGACAGAGTAAGAGGAGGAAGATGATGGTATTATCCTATCAGATGTTGTGAATCTGGGTGCTATATATTTATACCTAATTACTTCTGCGATAATCAATTATACTCTGAATCATAATGATTCATATTGAGCCTAATAATAACACCTACGCCTAGAAACTAAAGATGTTTATCCCCATTATTTGATGCCAGTCATGGACAAAAAGTTTGATGCATCCATGTGAGTAAATGCAAACTCCACACAGAAATTTCCCAGAATCAGAATCAGAAATACTTTAATAATGCCTGAGGGAAATTGCAATTGTTACAGATGCACCCGGTAATATATAAAATACACTATTAAAATTAAAAATGTAAAAAATCCAAAATATATACACAATTTAAATAAACAAAATTAAAATTAAAAATAAAATTGTCCCAACCAGGTCCTTCTTGCTGTGAGGTAACAGCGATAACAGCAGATCTATGATGCTTCAGCCAGCATTCTGTATGAACACCAATTCTATTCCCTGTAAAAATGGACTCCAGAAACGATGG
>JAOUQV010337891.1:0-10863 GCA_028565295.1 Aspidoras spilotus
TATATAATAGCATTTGATATACTGCTTCCCTTATCACACTCTGCGAGCAAAACGTGGTACTACAATATTAGAAAAAAAAAATCCAAAGGAGATGAGGTGAACAGAGCACTATACTATACTATGCAGGTGTTGAAATTTATCCAAAAAAATTCTTTATAGTTTGCTTGTATGCCAATCAGTTAAGCCATTACTGTCCAAATCCATTGCCTCACACATTTCCAACTTGCTCCAAGTGTTTTGGAAACTTGCTCAGTAAGATGATGTGCTCCTTTTTGTCAATATTCTGGATGTGTGTGGAGGTGGTTGGTCTGGTGGAGGAGGTAAAAACTATCCGAATGCCAAGTCTAACTACGTTATATGCACTCCAGTTAGCATAAAAAATGAGCATTCTTTATTTTTTTTCCTTTAACCTTGCTTTAAGTTTGTCAAACCGATTGGGGTGAAAAACTGCCTCTCTCAGGAAAGTCACATTCATCAATTAATAGTTCAACCTATGACACAGAATTAGGATCATAATTAGTACACAAATATATCAAAATACATTTTTCTAAGAGTCTATATTTAATTTTTTTTTATTTTTGATCACGGTCATAGTAACAAAAACAAGTCAGACTAAAGTGGATATTATTATTATTATAATTGTACTCACCAGTATTATTGTTGGTGATTTCCCTCACTTGATGAAGTGTACAGTAGCGGAAAAGCTTTTCACAACGTCCCATCTAGGTTGCCAAAATTTTTTCCTCGCAACAACCACTCGGTCTCTCTGTGAACAGAATTAAAAAAACAAATATACAGGCTCAGAAAAAAAAGATACACAGTGTAATGAGCCCCGCACACACTGAAGTGGAGACAATTGTAATTTTATTTTGCACACACAAAAATCAGGACAGCATAGTATGTTGGGAATATACAAAACAACGTTTTGAGCAATGCTCATAAGATACAAAAGTTATACTAAACCTCCTGCTGGGATTCCTCAACACTCTGGCTCCTATCACTGAAAAACATGAACATAAAAAACAAAGTATTAACACAATTTATCAAAGAATAGTCAATAATGAACTTGAGAATGAAACATGAACATAAAATTGTGCCACTAACAAAACTAGGTTTAAAACTTCGGTCAATACAATGCTACGTAAACTTGAGCCGCCTTCTTCTTTCGGCCTCTCCCTTCATCAGGGGTCGCCACAGAAAGGCTACCTCTGGGAGCATCTCTTTGATCAGCTGCGTGATTCATAGTAGATATGGTAACAGAGAGTTTCTGGTAAGTGAGAGCCCAGACTCTCACTTTTCTGGAACCATTTGTCCACTGCAGGGGTATCTGTGGGATCGGCGTTCTACGGGTAATGTTGAGTCTGGTAACCAAACACGCATTGGAATGGCATAAGCCCAATAGCATAATGATGGAGGGAATTCTGGGAGTATTTTGCCCACGGTAAGTACCTCGCCCAATCCCCAGGCCGGTGTTGGCAGAACATCCTTAGACATTTTACCACTTTTGGACCAGTTTATTTATTCAAATTAATTAATAAATGGTAAACTAGACAATTCTGACAATACAGCCTGCACCTTTGAACAGAAGATAGGACTATTAAATATTAGGTCTGTAAATTCTAAACTGCTTATTATAAATGAACTTATTACTGATCCGTCATTAAATGTACTTTGTTTAACTGAAACATGAATCAAACCGGATGAGTATATAGTATTAAATGAAGCTAGTCCTCCTGGATATAAATTTATCTTGCAAAACTGGAAATAATAAGTCTACGGACTCTATCACATTATTTATAATTTACAGACCCCCAGGGCCGTATTTGGAATTCCTACATGAATTTGTAGTTATTATCTCCAAACTAGTTACATCTGTAGACAAAGCTCTAATTGTAGAAGATTTCAATATCCTAAAATCCAGACAATCCAGAAAACCCCCTTAACACGCTGGCTCTGTGGGGGTAAAACAGAATGTTACCCAGATCCTTCGTCTATGCAGCCATGATGCTGTAATTGATGCAGTAAGTGGTTTAGCACTGTTATGTTGGAAAATGCAAGGTCTTTTCTGAAAGAGATCTGGATGGGAGCATATTTTGCTCTACGACCTGGATATACCTTTTAGCATTGATAGTGTCCTTCCAGATGTTTAGGCTGCCCATGCTACACGCGCTAATTCAACCCCATACCATTAGAGATGCAGGCTTCTGAATTGAGCGCGGATAATAACTTGGGTCTTCCTTCACCTCTTTAGTCCGAATGACATGGAGTCCCTGATTTCCATTAGGAATTTTGATTCGTCTGATCACATAAGAGTTTTGCACTTTGCCATAGTCCATTTTAAATAAGCTTGGCCAAGAGAAGACGTCTGCGCTTCTGGATCTTGTTTAGATACGGCTTATTCTTTGAACTATAGAGTTTTAGCTGGCAACAGCGGATGGCACAGGGAATTGTGTTCACAGATAATGTTCTCTGGAAATATTCCCTAGTTCATTTTGTGAATTCCACTACAGAAGCATGCCTGTATGTGATACAATGCCGTCTGAGGGCCTGAAGATCACGGGCACCCAGTATGGTTTTCCACCCTTGACCCTTATGCACAGAGATTTTTCTAGATTCTCTAAATCTTTTAATGATATTATGTATTGTGGATGATAATATGTTCAAACTTTTACAATTTTACACTGCCGAGCTCCTTTCTGATATCGCTCCCCTATTTGTCGGTGCAGAATTTGGAGATTAGTGATCCTTTTCTCATCTTTACTTCTAAGAGCTACTGCCACTCCAAGATGAAATTTTTATACCAGTCATGTTAATGACCTATTGGTCCTCCAGCTGTTCATTTTTTGTACTTGTAACTTTTCCAGCCTCTTATTACCTCGTACCAACTTTGAGATGTGTTGCTATCATGATATTTCAAATGGGACAATATTTGGCATGAAATTTCAAAATGTCTCACTTTCCACATTTGATATGTTGTCTATGTTATACTATGAATAGAATGTTAGTTTTTGACATTTGTAAATTATTCTGTTTTTATTTCCCACGCCAATACAGGCTCAAACGCACAATTACAACAAGTTCTGCTTATAATTTTGTTAGTAAACTCCCAAATTTATCAATTCTGATTGTATCGACCTCCAAGCCCACTGAGCTTAATCAGGCAACTGAGCACCTAGAGTCAGTATTTCTCAAGTCTCAAGTAGTTTTATTGTCATTTCAGCAATATACACTGTTACAGTACACACTGAAACATAAACAATGTTCATCCAGACCAAGGTGCTACACACAACATTAAAGTGCACTTGTGCAAACTTGTGCAACCAGACAATAAATACACAACAATACAACCAATAATGCACAAAAGTATGAACAATAAATACGGACAAAACAGAACAATAAATACACACAGTACAAAAAATAAATACGGCAGTACAAAACAGCAAGTACAGGGGAAAAGTGGAGGGGAGACACTGTAATTGCCACGTAAAATTTGTGGCATTGTGTGAATGAGGTAGTATTTATAAAAGTTTTATAAACAGGGAATGGTTGTGTGTGTGTGTTCAGCTCAAACTGCGATCGCTGAGGAGTCTGATCGCCTGAGGGAAGAAACTGTTGCAGAGTTTGGATTTTTACAGATGGTAGAAGGTTGAAGAGTGTGTGTGATGGGTGTGTGTGATCACCCACAATTCTGAGTGCTTTTCAGGTGCAGCATGTGGTGTAAATGTCCATTATGGAGGAGAGACATACAGATGATTTTCTGAGCTGTCTTCACTATCTGCTGAAGGGTCTTGTGATCTGACACAGTGCAATTCCCAAACCAGACAGTGATGACGCTGCTTAGGATGCTCTCAACGACTGCTCTGTAGAAAGTGGTGAGAATGGGTGGTGAAAGATGGCTTTCCTAAGCCTCCGTAAGAAATAGAGACGCTTCTGGGCTTTCTTGGTGATAGAGCTCGTTTTGATTGACCAGGTGAGATCATCCGCTAGGTGAACACCGAGGAATTTTGTGTTCTTGACGATCTCCACAGCAGAACCGCCGATATTCAGTGGCGAATGATCACATCTCGTCTTTCTGAAGTTCACGATCATCTTATTGGTTTTGTCCACGTTCAGAGACAGATAGTTTACTTCACACCAGTCCGTTAGCCTCCTCTCTGTATGCTGACTCGTCATTCTTTCTGATGAGACCCATCACAGTCGTGTCATCAGCAAACTTGATGATATGATTTGAGCTGTGCCTCAAATCACAAGTCAGCAGGGTGAACAGCAGTGAACTGAGTACGCAGCCCTGGGGAGCTCCAGTCTTCAGTGTGATGGTGCTGGAGGTGCTACATCTGATCCGAACCAAGTGAGATCTTCCAGTCAGAAAGTCCTGTTCTGTCATTCTGCGCCTCAAACCGTGTGTGTAAGTGGTTCAGCGCATCTGGAAGGGAAGCATCACTGTCACAAGCAGGTGGTGTCGCCTTGTAGTCAGTGGTTTGGAAACCCTGCCATATGCGCCGTGTGTGCTGTTCTGAAAGTGGCTGTGGATGATCTGGCCGTGTGCACGCTTTGCTTATCTGATTGCCTGGGAGAGCTTTGCCCTTGCTCTTCTCAGGGCTGGCTTGTCCCCTGTTTTGAAGGCAGAGTCTCTGGCTTACAGCAGTGCATGCACCTCTACATTCATTCACGGCTTCTGGTTGGAGCGGACAGTGATGGTCTTAAAGACAGTCAAGTCATGCACTTTGTGATGTAGCTAGTCACTGATCACGTGTACTCCTCCAGGTTGATGATGTTGCTGTAGGTTGCAGCTTTCCAAAACATGTCCCAGTCAGTGCTTTCAAAACAGTCCTGAAGAGCATAGATGGCTTCTGCTGGCCAGGTTTTCATTTCCTTCAGAACCATCGTGTTCACATGTTGATCGATTTTAGGGAAAACGTTCCTTAGATTTGCATGATTGAAATCTCCAACAACAATAAACAGTGTGTTTTGGGGTGTGTGTTTTGCAGGTCACTAATAGATCCGAACAGTTCCCATAGTGCCTGCGTGGCGTTCATAAACCATAAACCAGTGATGAACATGGACTAGAAACTAGCACAGAGTTCTGGCACCATTCAGCTGAAGTAAACACAGTCCTCCGCCGCGAGTCTTACAGCACAGAGCTGTGTTTATGTCGGCTCAAAACGTTGCTAGCCATTCTACCTGAATGGCGGCATCTGGAATTCTTTCGCAGTCTCTACCCCTGGCCACTGGCATCAGGAATGACTAGGCTTCAGAGCTTTAACTCCATAGCAGGCCATGGTTGCGTAGTTTCTTCAACACATCTTTCTTTATGCTGTTTATTGTATTTTTGCATTAATGAAGGAGTGTTTGACGGTGATATACATGGACATCAGGAGTTCTGACGTCCATAAACCGGGGTGAGAATTTGAAAAGTTAAGAAAAACACTCTTAACAGACAAAAAAGCACAATTTTGGTCCAGAGCGACCGCTGCACATGTATTTCTTTGTACTCTGTATAACTTAGCCCCACTTAAAATAAGATTAATTAAAGAAAACTTGGTATAATGATTTCACACAGAACCTAATACATGGCGTCAGACAAACCTGGTTGTGTACCAAACAGCATGGAAGGAAAGTCTCTTAAACTATAAGAACGCTCTTCACAATATTTCTCCTCGCTATAAGAAGAAAACAAAAATAATCAGTGATTTTTATATAAAACCTTAGTAAAACTGACCAGGAAGAAGACCCCACCATCGGGTTGTAGTTATGACGACTTTATAAAGTGCATTATCTGATGAGTCTTTATTTGTTAACTGTCTGTCTAAATAAATTATTCCTAAGCACAGAACAGTAAAAAGACGTTTTTCCATTGATTCATATCGAGAATCAATAGAATACGATGCCTGTCTTTTTGTGGCTTATTTTGTAAGACGAAAAAAAAAGGATCTGTTCTTCGGATTCAGATTTTTCGGACTTTACAATAAGTTTACGCTCGGGCAAGCAATATAGACATGATATTCCAGAAAAGCAGGAAGAAATCTGAGAAATCTAATGATGGTTTTTCAGACAATAAATCACATGTTTTTCAGAGCTACTTCTAAAAGATCAGGAAAATTATCATCTTCATCCTTAACCTCCGCATCACAGGCATAAGCAACATAGCAAAAAGCAAAAATCGAGCTTGATTATGCACACAGGGAATTAAGTCAAACAAGTGAATCAAAAAGCCTAACAAGAAAGACTTTTAGCAGAAGCACAGCAAATATTTCTACAAAAACAGAAAGAATCGATTTGGCTCAAGCATAAACATTTTCATATAAACAGCCAGCGGCACAGACGCGAGAACGCGTCAGAAAAACTGCAGAATCAATTGATTCGTTACAACATACAAGCGAATATGTACAACAGCAAAGTGAGTACTCCACCAAGAATAAACGCCACTTTGACACATTATTTCCAGAAACAAAAGACATTAAACAAGAAGCACAAAATTTATCCAACATTCCAAAATGGGAATATCACAACCTTCGAACCGAAACCCTTTTGTTACACAAACAGAGCAGCCTTGGAACACATCGTAATCGCAAAGAAACGCTAAAACCAGTCTTCCATAAATTTGATAAACCAGAGCATCATCGAATGTGGAAGGTTTTGACCCAAAATGAATTAAAGACATAAATCCATCTTCTCTACAGAGAATGGATTTATTGGATGAATGGTTAGGTCCTGAATCAAAGGAAATAGTTGTAAGGGAAAATACTGTTGTATTTAAGATGTAACTTTTCACATTATTTTGCATTCTAAGATGCAGTTGTTATCAGGATGTGGGAGTGTGTGTCTCTTACTGGAAGGCCGAACATGAATAAGTAAACCACAAAGGCACAGAATGTGCTTACTAGGGCAAAGGGTTTCATCTATGACCTTGGATTAGAACTCTTGGACTAGAAATACAGGTAACCCTTTGTTTGTGTGTCAGGGGGGCGGGCACATGAGCAGATAGCAGGAAGGCCAGGCTCTGGAGGGGGAACATAGAGTTTCAAAGATCGATGATTGATCATAAGAGTGGCATGTTTTGGCCTACATCCGGTGGAAGACAGATACACATACACCCACCCAATCAAGTATAAAAAGAGAATTTTATGCTTCTACTGACTCGTGTTCAGAGAATTACTCCCAGCGCTGTTTAATAAATCTACTTTATTCTTCAAGTCTGACTTGGTTTCCGTTTGTCTCTGTGTACTAAAATTTCCACCACAATAGTCAAAAGTGTTCGTGCAGCAAGTTAGTGTAATCTGGAAGCAAGACTTGACGCAATTCAACAGTTCATTCAATTCAATTCATTTAAAACTTACGGAGATTCAAAAGTCATTGTGCTTTTAAAAAGATTAGAGGATTTTCCAAAAATCACTAATCAAGACATGCATCGACTAGTAAATCTTAGTGACATTCTGAAAGACGACTTAGCAGGACCCTCATATCTGGACTTTCTGATGTGCATCCGTCCAATAGAGGATAAACATCTATATATTGTAAGACAGTGTTGGATTATGGCGGGAGCGAGATACAAACAAGAAACATAATGTACACTGTCCTGCCTTTGCCACTTTCAAAAAGCAATCAAAGTGTTGTGACTCGCGAATACGCAGGGAAACAAAAATCCAAATTTACGGTGACAGCTCAAAAAAATGAAATCCCTACAGTGTCCAAGCAGGTGGATTTTAATTTAAAGAATGTGCAAGAGCCCCATCGACAATGTCCTAATTATAAAAAACCACTTGAAAAGTGCATTTTATTCCGGAATAAACCCTTGGAGGAAAGGAGAGCTTATCTTAAAGTACACCACATCTGTTTCAGATGCTGTGGATCATTAATCACACCGCAAAAGATTGTAAAGCAGTGATTATATGCAGTGAATGCAAGGATCGTCTCAACAAATATTAATCCAGAGAATAAGAGTGATGAAAATAAATCCAAAGACTTGTTGGTTGTAATGCCACGGTGTACAAAGGTATGTGAACAGTATTAAAGCCAGCGTTCGTGAGCCAAAATGAATTTAGTCAAAGTTTATCCCACAGGCTTCAAAAAGACAGCTGTTAGAATGTACACAATAATAGACAATCAGTCAAATAAGTCGTTAGCTTGGTCAGAGATTTTCAATCTTGTTAAGATGGACACAAAACCAGTTCCATACACTTAATTACTTGTTCAGGAAAAACTCAAGTTTTCGTGATGCAAGCAATTGATTTTTGTATAGAAACAATAGATAAAAAAACATTTCAATAATCAAATCTAATCAAATGCGACTTCGTTCCGAATGACAGGTCAGAAATTCCATCTCCGGAGATCGCAAAACATTATCCTCACTTAAATTCGATTGAAAACAAAAAATTATCAGATCAATAAGGAAGCTCTTATCCTTCTATTATTAGGGAGAAACATAATTTGTGTTCACAAAGCTAGCAAACAGATACGAGCTCGGATGGGTAATAATAGGCGATGTGTGCTTAGATCCGGTACCCAAACGGTCTCAGGTGAACGTTCACAAAACACACGCATGTTAAACAATGGCAGAACTATATATTTTGTACACTAGTACAATTGGTGTTAAAGATAAGCAAAACGAAGAGGGAGTCATAGATTTCGATACGGATTACTTGATTCCAGTGTGGAATACAATGGGATTTTGTTAAACCAGGCGTTGGTTAGTGACCCAGATTTAAATAATTATTTAGTAGGAGTGTTGATGCGCTTTTGTAAAGAACCAATTGCCTTATCAGCGCATATATAGCAAATTTTTTATTGTTTCATGGTGCGGGAGGATCAAAGAGATTTTCTGCGATTTTTATAGTTCAAAGATACTGATGTGAGTAAAGAGATAATCGAATACAGAATGAAAGTTCATGTGTTAGAAGTAGTCCTTCATCCGCGGTAGCTATATACTGTATGAGACGAGCTGAGCATGGTTCCAATGCAAGAACGACACTTTAATGTGACGACAGTCTTATATCAGTCAGAACCCCGGAGGAAGGGTTTACTTTGTTTAAACGAACGCAGAACCTGTTGGCTGAATCAAATCTACGTCTTCACAAAATTGCCTCAAATATTTGTCAAGTCATACAGGCATTTCTCGTTGAGGATTGTGCAAAAGATTTTAAATATTTCAACCTTGATGTTGAACCCCTCCCAGTCCAAAGAAGCTTAGTGGGATTTTTTCAACCGTTAATAGCCTCTACAACCCTCTAGGGTTTGTTCCCTCGATCATAATGCAAGGCAAAGTCTTTCTGAGAGAATTTTTAATTGAAGAAAAAGACTGGGATTCTCTGCTATCCCCAGAAAAACTTTAATTTTGGAACTCATTGAAAAATTCTTTACAAGCACTTGAGGATATCCAAATACCCATATGTTACCGCCCAGGTACGTTAAGAGATGAAAGGTGAAAGAATTATGCATTTTTTCAGATGCATAGCTTCGAACATAGCTATCGGAGTAGTTGCGTATTTGATAACAGTAGATAGTGAAGGTCAATGTCACATTGGATTTGTAATCAGAAAATCCAAACTAGCACCTCGAAACCCACACACTATACCAGGTTTAGAAATCTGCGCCGCGACACTCGCTGTTAAAATATTCGAGGTAGTTAGAGACGTACTAGACATGCAACTGGAAAATGTTTTTCACTGACAGCAAAATTGTGCTAGGTTATATACATAATACATCAAGGAGATTCTACATATATGTTGCAATGAGCATTAACAGCGTTAACAACCAATGTCATTACGTACCGACCGAAGTAATTTATTTATTTAATGTTTAACGTCATCCTTAGCACCAGTGGGTATTCTAATGACAGGAACACAGTCATACTTATACACAAGTCTCATATCATAAGCAAAGTCACATATCAATACACAAGTTACTGACAATTTAGCATTTCCAATTTACCTAGCGAGCATGTCTTTGGACTGTGGGAGGAAACCGGAGCACCCGGAGAAAACCCACGCAAACACAGGGAGAACAGAATTTTCCAGGTTGCCCCACCCGGGGATCAAACCCGGGTCCTCTTGCTGTGAGGCCACAGCACTATCCACTGCGTCACCGTGCCACCCCGACCGAAGTAAATCCAGCAGACCAAGCCATCAGGTTTAATTTAGCGAACAATTTGCTAAACAGTATTTGGCTTTCTCGTCCAACCTTTTTGCACTCTGGTATACAGGCCGATCCAAGCACAATTTCATTTACTTTGGTAGAGCCAGACATTGATGTTTAATTCGACCAGTTGTTAAAACACTAAAAATGACTTAACTAGAACGCCAATTGGCGTTCAAAAATTCAAGAATTTTTCCAGTTGGAACACACTGTGCAAAACTCATCCATGTTGTTAAAACCTTCATACAGCAAGTCAAAGAGAACTAAGTATGAAAAGGTTCAAGTGAAACACCAAACATTGAAGAGCTAACTCAAGCTAAAACAGTCATCATCTGAGTAGTACAACAAGACGCCCTCTACATGACGCTGAGTAATTTGAGGAAAGGCTATCTGCTCAAGTCAAAAAAAGACACCCTCAAAAAGCTCAACCCCACAATAGACAATAAGTATCTTTTACGAATGGGAGGACGACTTTCAGCTACAGACCTTTAATTATTCCATCTTTAAATCACATTGCAACATTGTTGATATCAAAACCAATGTTTTTGGACCATGGTTAATTTCAACACGTCGTACAATAATAATACATTTTATTTCATAGGCGCCTTTCTGACACTCAAGGACACCGTACAATTACCACAACAATATATACAGGGAAAACAAACAAACAAACAAACAGTTAAACAATGACACAGAAAAAGAAGAAAAGCTCCAATCAGGTGTTATATGCTG
>JAOUQV010337959.1:0-10860 GCA_028565295.1 Aspidoras spilotus
TTACCCTGATAATTGAACCTTCACACTCTGCTCTTACTGGTGCAATGTGCAATTAATGAAGATTGGCCACCAGGCTTTTCCAGTTTAGCCATGAAACCTCCCACACTAAAATGACAGGTGTTTTAGATTCATTGTCTAACCCCTGTAGGTGATATGTATTATTATTATTATTATCGTTATTTTGTTAAATCATGTAGTTTTAAATGAGCTTGAATGGCAAATTCAATTCAATTCAATTAATCTTTATTTAAATTGCGCTTTTTTACAATGGAACATTGTCACAATGAAGTTTTTTCAGAAACGAAACACAGGATATTATTAAATAGTTTAAACAGGGTTCATCTGTAATCCGTAATGAACAAGCCAGGCGGAGACAACGGCAAGGAAATACTCCCTGAGATGATAAGAGGAAGAAACCTTGAAAGGAACCAGACTCAGAAAGGAATCTTAAGGTCATTTGGTTATGAAATGAGTAACATCTGAATGCACAAATATATAATATTACATTTTATTTTATAAAAGAAATAATTTGCACAAACCCCCTTGCAAAATATTACAAACCTAATAAAAAGAATGTGAAATAAATATGCAATAAAAAAAAAAAAAATCATAAATATTACATGCTATTTAAATACATAGGAAGCTGAGCTCTAGCTGCCTTGCTTGATCGGGCTGGTCAACTTCTGCTCCGCATTTAACAAACTGCCCATGGCGTCACGACTTATTTACTGATTTGTTTTTTAAGGAAATCAATCTATGCAAATGTCCATTGTACCCCAGAGAGCATCATCCAAACTTCAGGTAAATTCGAGTTAATTGGGACATTGCACGTTGCTCTGTCCCACATCACAGGAACATAATGATGTAGTAAAAAATTGGGATGTATCTTCTCATATGCACGAGATATATTACTAGCCGCCTGAAGATACAAAAACGTCCCAGATTAATTATACAGCGCCTACTTTGAGAATTTAGTTTTTATGCCCAAGAGGAAATTTGCATTTGTTTCATTTTTAGCCAGTGAAGCTAAGACTAGTTTATTTGCTAACTACTAATAATAAACACCATGTAAACCCATTTCTTTCACCTGTTAGCCTATCACTGGCGAACAATGAAATACAGACTCCAAATCAAAAAAGGAGCAAATAAATGTACGCTTCAAATATTTTCACTTCAGTCTTTCCAAAAAAAAAAAAAAGAATCAATTCAAAGAGTTGTTTTGCAAGTTGACTCTGATCTCAGAGCAGTGCAAGTGTGTGATATGTGTTCAGAAAGTTCTGTGCTGAGTAGTAATGTACCGGATTCGTCCGGTTACAGGAGGCGGTACTGTGTGGCAGCGTGGGTGGTATGACCACCGGTGCCATCGTCGCAGAGTGGTACAGCTCCTCCAGCTCTCGTCCCTCTTTCTCTTTCTTCCACTTGGTGCGTCTGTTCTGAAACCAGATCTTAACCTGCGTCTCGGAGAGCTCCAGGGCCTTGGCGATGACGTGGCGCTCAAACACAGACAAGTAGTGACTGCTCTGGAAGCTGCGCTCAAGCACGTGCAGCTGGTCCAGCGTGAACGCCGTGCGCATGCGCCGGCCCTTGATTTTAGCTTTAGAGCCAATTTGAAGGTCTTCTTTCACTTCGGAAGATGTGGAAACTTCATCTGAGCCTTCGGCGCTCTCGTCGCCGGATAGTTCGTCTGAAATGCAGAAATTGTGACAATGAGAAACGTTCTAGTGATTGAAAAGTTCTTCTTTAAATGATGTAGGCTTCATTTAGTTTCCTCCAAACTACTCGCCTATATTTGAGCTTGAAAAGCGCTATATTGTTATTCCTCATTATTCTTCTTCTTATTATTATTATGATGATGATGATGATGCTTCTTCCAGTCATTTGCAGCTCAGTCCACTTAACGTACAGATATGATTCAAACACTGTACATACTCTTGCTATTGACTGATGTATAACTGGAGTCCATCTTTTAACTTCTAATAAATTTAAAAAAATAACAATCTGCATCCATTTTGAATGGGATTGTTATAACCTCAGTCCCTTTTTTAAGCCATAAATTCAGACCCGTGCACACCCAGACCCGTCTTTTTAATTACTTGTGATGCCACTCGTTTCACTTTTTAATTACTTGTGATGCCACTCGTTTCACTTTTTAATCGCTCTTCAAAAATCACCAAATACAATCCTATGGGAGAAGTTAGAGTGCGTGATGTCACAGAGAGAGATCAAAGGCAACTTCTTTTTCCTTCTGCAGTACTATAATTGATTGCTACACGTCTACTGGTTTAGAGCTTTGTTGTGGTCTTTGTCATCAACATATTAATACGTCTATGTGTAAGAAAATGAATCATAAAGGAGTTCTTGTATTTTTAAACGCTATTTAGCATGTGATGAGAACTGACTCCGGCCCTTTGTCCCTAATGATGCTCTAAATCCTCTGATTTGCACAGTAAAATCATCTCGTGCATCAAATCCTCTCGAGTCCTTGAGAATGCAATGTCTTCAAAATTAGCCGTTTCAAACTATCTGTTTATTCGACCCAGGTATCAGTGTTACGATAGATGTACGCTAGGTCGCTAGCTTCTAGGTTGCACGAAACTGAGAATTTCCTTCAAATTAAACTATTTGTAGTCGCTCTCAGCTGACGGTGTTTTGCATTCTCACTTGTTTCAGCATTTGTCAGGCACAAACAGCCTCTAGGAAAATGAAGCTGCACCTTCTGCTATAGAAGAGACGGTTTCCCATTTGTCTTCTCATTGTGAGAATGGCACTTTGTTTTGCCATGGTAGTACCAACAACGTGACATGTGCATCATATACCTTAAAAGGAAAAATGGTAGTGCCACCATCAACTATCATGCAAAAGTGCAGTTTAATAAATAACCCTGATTTTAGTTCCATAGTAATGTACTGTATGCTCATAAATAATGACACCAGTCGTCTTTATACTTTCTCGCCTTTCTAATATCTCGAACTAGTCTGCCCATTCTCTTCTGATGTCCAACATCGACAAGGAATTTCCATTTTTCATTCAGAGAAAATATCCAGACAACAATAGCTAGCAGTAAACCCTAAAGATGGATGTGTGTGAACATCCAAGTAGATGAGCAGTTTCTGAAATACTCTGACCGGCCCGTCTGGCACCAACAACCATGCCATATTCAAAGTCACTTAAATGACCATTCTTGCCCATTCAGATGATCAGTTTGCACTTCAGCAAGTTGCACATGCCTAAATTCATTGAGTTGCAGCCATGCAATTGGACGATTAGATATTTGTGTTGAAAAGAAATGTAAAAATGTTACTATTTTACTTTATATGGTCCAAAATAAATTCATATGCAAGACTGTGATTTTATTATTGTTTTTTATTGTTTTTTATTCTATTTTTTAATCCAAAACTTCATTCCTTTCCCAATCCCAAATCCATTTCCAGAAATTACGCATAAAGCAATCCGACTGCACTTTTCTTTGTTGTCATTGCACGGTGACACCTCGGTGTATCTCTGACTGAAACATGCCCCATTTTTCAATTCTTAGGATATAATATATCCGAATTTTAGGCCAGTGAAATAAGAAATCTGTACATATGACGTCATTAGGTTATTTTGGTAATAAACTACACACAAAAACCTTCTTTTGTTCCTGCTATAAATATAAAAGGTTGCACATGATAGCCTTGATCATACTGATCAGATAGATTTAAAACGCTTAGTTATATTAAATATAATAATTAGAAGAAAATCCTTTGTATTTACAATATTTGTACGATTCTCATACTTAAATAAATGTGTGTTTTAAAAAGGTTTCCTATTAGACTTCATTTCAAAAGAGATTGAACGGCACAGGGGAGCAGTGGTAGGACAACTCAGGAAATTTCTGGAGTGGAGTGGAGTTTGCATGTTCTCCCTATGTCCGCCAGGAGTTTTCTCCGGGTGCTCCGGTTTCCCCCTGCATTCCAAAAACATGCATGTTATGTTAAATGCTGTCTCTAAAGTAGTCTTTAGTGTGTTCATATGTGTGTGCACTAGGATGTAGTGGCGCCCTGTCTAGGATTGTAACTCCCCATACGCCTAGACTTGCTGGGTGGGCACTGGCTTCCCTGTGACCCTGTGTGGATTAATGGGAAGATTACGGATGAATTAATTAATGAAACTGGAAATTTCCAAAACAAGTTAATTACCAAAAAACCAATTGCAATTCCATATCCACAGGAATGGACAAGATTGTATTTTTCAGTACGCGCGTGCTCAAATGTGCCCTCGTGTGGACGCGATGCTAAACCAAAACGACTATTTAAAGACCCCGAGGTGGCACCTGGGGCAACAGTGCGGTCAAAAAAAATAAAACTCAACTCACCGCAGCTTCTCTTGTTTTTAAAGTGGGAAAGCGTGTCACTTGGCGCATCCCGGTTCCTTCCAGTGAATTTTGAGGGATCAAGGATGTCGGCGATGAAAAAAGAGGAGATCCGCTGAGTTTTTCTGCTTTCTGGATGCATAGTTATTCGCAAACACACACACACCCACATACATACACACACACTCACACGCTCGCGCACACAGAGAGTGCAGTCACTAAACTCGGGGAATGTCAGGAGTGAAAGGATTAAAGTGAGGAGTAAGCGGGAAGCTTTTAAAGCCTTCTGGCGGCGCGCGCGTGTATAAAATTACCATTTTAAAAGACTAGACTGGGACAAAACACACAGGCTGCTTCCCGAATGCATAAACCCTCCTGTCATTATTATAAACAGCCTGTCCCGTGCCTCTCTCTCTCCCTCTCTCTCTCAACACACACACACACATGCACGCGCGCGCCCTTGCATCTCAGCAACTTTAACATGCAAATGTGCCCGTCTCAGCGGGTAACTCTGCCCCAACCATTTATTACCCCTCATCTGGTTAAAATGTGCCTCTTTTCTTAAAGAGCGTGTAGTTTTTTTTTGTTACGACCCTTGTCCTTATTTTCAACCGAGTCATTTTACGACAGTGTGGCGTGTGAGTGCATGTTGTCATGGCAATTAATTAACGGACCCCGCTCCTCATCCGGGTTATAACTTTTCCACCACACCTGCTAACTTCTCATTTAACCCTCTACTGCCATTCTTTATGGAAAAGTTATTTATTTTGTGACTTTGCTCGAAATATTCAGCACTATAGTTAAGGGATAAAAAGAGATTGGGATGCTCGGTCTGTTTGTTAATCCCTATCCTACAGAGCACATCTGTGCCAACTGTCGCAAATTGATGGCATTCATTTATACATACATCTATTGCACACCGGGCAATTCAAAGACACCATTTAACATAGCTTTTTAATGCGGGACGAAACCAGAGCACCCAGAGAAAACCTACACACACAGAGAACATGCAAACTCCACACAGAGTCATCCCACTCGGGTATCAAACCCAGGTCCTTCTTGTTGTGAGACGACAGCACTACCCGCTAACAATGTCATACAACATTATTATTTTGAATATATTTAACCTTAGAGAGACACGGTGGCGTAGTGGGTGTCGCTTGTCACTTCTGTGTGGGACTAATCACTCTTTCATTTTCTGTTACCAGGACCATTCGAAGGTCCTGAATATTTAATTTTGCTAATAGATAGCAATATACACTCACTGGTCACTTTATTAGGTACACCTTGCTAACAAACGGCTGGACCCCCGTTCATTTTCAGAATTGCCTTAACTCTTCATAGCATACTTTCAACAGAGATGTTATTCTGCATTCCTTGGTTGTAACAAGTGAGTTATTGTTGCCTTTCTATCATCTCGAACCTGTCTGCATATTCTCATCTGACCTCTCACATCAACAGGCATTTTCATCCAAACTACTGCTACTAACTGTATGTTTTTTCTTTTATAGATCATTCTCTGAGATATTTAATCAGCAGTTCTTAAAATACTCAGAGGAGCCCATCTAGAACAAATGAGCATGGTATGTTCAAAGTTAGTTAAATCATCTTTCTTCTCTTTTCTGATGCTCAGTTCTTGACCACCTCTACATGCCTACAAGCAATGAGTCGCAGCCCTTTGATTGGCTGATTAGATATTGTGTGTTAGCAAGCAAAGTGGCCGGTGTGTGTACTCCAAATGATTTTTTGGGCTGTACATACTTATTACACTACCACTGAGAGAATGCTGAGTCGATTTCGTCTCCAACACCCTCCGATCCACCCGGATGGCAAATTCTGTACACTCCATCACAGACTCCTTTTCAGTGTTGTTAATCAGATATAACCCAAATGAGGATGGGGTTCCTCTCTGAGTCTGGTTCCTCTCAAGGTTTCTTCCTCTTAGCATCTCAGGGAGTTTTTCCTTGCCACTGTCGCCATCGGCTTGCTCGTTGGGGAAAAAAATCATCTTATTAAGCTCAATTTTATATTTATATACTGTATACTGAATTGAATTGAATTACAAAGTATAAGAATGAAATATGATCTGCATGCTGTCTGTAGAATGTATTAGCTTCGAGAAAGCACACCATAATCTTCCTGCTTTTCAATATACTTTGTCTATCTGTGAACCAACTTCCATATTCATTCAATAAAAAAAGTCAGTTGCAGTAGTTTTTTGGGAATTTCAACAGAATACTCAGAGCCTCTTTAGAGTGAATACCTCTGTAGTAATAATAATAATAATACTAATAATACTAATAATAATCCATTCTTTATAAATGATCACAGTGAATGCAGCTTCATTGCATCTCCATACAACATGCAAATGCTTCTATCAATCTTAAGTTGGAGCACAAAGCTCAGTCTAGCGGTGTAAATAATCCCCAATGCCTCCAGAGGTGGTCTTGCACGGCAGATGCCAGAGTCCACCCAGGTTTCAACACTATCTAAAGCACTGGTATTCATGGAGCAAAGCTGAACCGGCCCACCAGGACAATTAGCAGATGTCACGAGTTCTCCTGACCCTCGCTGACCTCCTTCTTTGTTTATTAAAATAAGAGTTTGGAGTTTTGTCAGCAAAGGGTCAATCAGGACAAGTGTGCCTGAATTTTCTGGGTTTTAAGACACCATTTCATTCTCCACAGGAGATGTGGGCTTATGGAGTAAAACCCCCCATAAAAATATGAATTTTATTAACTTTATTGAACTTATTAACTGTATTGTTCTTTTTTATTACTGTACTTTGTGTGACATTTAAAAATGCATGCATTTAAGATTATGTTTTGGATTAAATCTACAAAGGAAAGTGGCCTTTGTGCAACAAAAAATACAAATATCACCAGTAGAATCAGATGGGTAGTGTCACAGCAAGAAAGACCCGGGTTAAATCCCCTGGGTGGGATGACTCTGCGTGGAGTTTGTTCTCCTCGTGTTTAGGAGATGTTTGCTCCAGTTGTAGAGATCTATGAAGAGTTGTTTGGGAACTTGTATTTTAAAGTTCCTATTAAAAAAGCATTATACTGTTAATGAGCAAAATGGAGAGAGTTCCTCTCACGCACTTATTTTCCACCTTCAACCACTATCATGTATACTTCAAGAAATGTACATCTACTTAATTACATGAATCTATCCATCTATTTCTTCTTCTTAATCTATACGGGGTCCTGGGATAACCAGTGTACACACGGCAACTCTAGACAGGGCGCCACTCTATAGTAGAGCACACACAGTCACGCACTAAGGGCCATGTAGAGACACCAATCAAGCTAACATGCATGTCTTTGGGAATGCAGGAAGAAAGTGGAGCACGGATCATTCTTGCTGTTAGGTGACAGCACTATACCCACTGTGCCACCATGCCACCCCGTAATTACACTAAATTCTATCTTATTTCTTTTTTACAGTTTCAAGGCTATTCACTCACTAGTGTCTGTTTTTGAAAAAAATGACCAATGAAGGAAATGATTCACTCAAGGGTATGATAATGTTTCTTACATACATTGAATGTCCAACCAGACCACCGTGTCCTGCTGAGAGTTAAAAGCAATCCTTTTGAAGTGTTCATACAGAAATAAAGTATGTAGGGGGCATTTCATTACAGACTATAACAGTCCATCCCCCTGCACCATTGTCCACAAATCACAGATGGCCAACAATAGATCACAGGGAAAGACATGCAAACAAACATGTATTCCGGCAATTGTCCTGTATTCTTCGGGCCACATTTTACATTCCGCAATGGGGGTAATTACCTCGTCAGTCGTCTGGCTGCCACGTTTAACAACGGTCTTAGTAATTATTGCCGTGTAGGTTTTAAGAGAAGAAAGGGCTATCGTAGTGGTAATAGATGTTTAAAGCACGTTCAACGGGTTTATGGGTTTTTTGTAGGGTATGACATTTGGGGCCTTCATTTCTGAAAGGGATCATGATGAATATAGAGCCTTCAGTTTTTTCCTTCCTTTTTTGTATTGCTCAAGTAATATTAATTTTCTTATAAGATATCATCATTGCAATATTATAGACTACTTCATCCTATACCCCGTTTTATAACCCACTTTATCATATATGCACATTGCAGTACTGTTCCACCTATATCATTTTATACATATTTATATCTACATGCACATTAAAGTACACAAACCTACTATATTTACATATTTTTACACACATATACATAGTTACTCTATACAGGATGGGCCATTTATATGGATACATACAGGGTGGGCTATTTATATATATATAATCTATGTATCATATGTGGATATAATCTATGTATAATATAATCTATGTATCCACATAAATGGCTCACCCTGTATGTATCCATATAAATGGCCCACCCTGTATGTATCCACATAAATGGCTCACCCTGTATGTATCCATATAAATGGCTCACCCTGTATGTATCCATATAAATGGCTCACCCTGTATGTATCCATAGAAAATGGCCCACACTTACTATATTATTGTAAATACGTGATTGTTCACATAAACAATAAACGGCACTGATTTGACAATTATGTTCCCTCTATATTAAAGTGCAGAGTAGATTCTATGTATCAAGGAGATTGAGGTCATTTGGAATGACTTCTCAAGTTTTTTTTTTCTTAATCACATGGTGGCATCTGCCATCTTTTTTACTAATGTGGTTTTTACAGCATCTCGGCTACAGACAGGAATATTCTGGACAGACTGATCAAGAAGATCAACTCTGCCTTAGGATGTCCTCTGGACTCAGTGGAGGCGGTGAGCATCATGTACTCTCTTCTTGACAACAACGCCCACCCCTTAATAGACACTGCCATTACTGGAGAGCTCCTGCAATGACAGGCTTATTCATCCGAGGTATAGGAAGGAGAGGTCTTTCGTACCTGCAGCTGTCAGGCTGTACAAACAGCTATGGTCTACTGGGAGCAGTGCTGGTTGTACAGCCTGACAGCTGCAGGTACGAAAGACAATAAATACTTCTCAGTAAGAGAAACGTATGCTAAGTTGAGTCAAGTCCGGGTTTATTTATTTTTTTGCAACATATAGACTGTTTAATTGTTGTACAATACAATATTTTATCTATATTTTATTGCTTTTTTATCGTTACACCTCTCTATTTTTATTGTCTATATCTGCTTATCTGTCCATCAGGTTTGCTGCTGTGACAATGAGATTTGGCTTTCTGACAGGTAGCAGTCACGTGACTTCTGACCATGTCTTGTGCCCTGACCTTGTCAGACTCTGATGGAAATTATTTAGCCACTTTTCAGTGAGTCACATCATTTGGGTCAGACGATTCACCCAAAAATAGTCAACTCTTTTGTCTCCCAAATGTCTCACTGACCTTTCCACAAACATGTTGCCTTAGCGTTACAGTTGTTTACTGTGTTTAAGACACCATAAGATTCCTTAAGAACTGACTCTGTAAGGTAATGCTGACTTAACTAACTGAATCATATGAAACGACTCTAACCCCTGGTTAAGGCTTATTAAGTCTACGCGTATATAGAGTGTGTATTAGCCAGTACAATAATTTTGTATCTTATTTTATAGTAAAAATGTCTAGTAGAGGAGGCTGAATGCTTATGTCCATAGGTATTTAGAAAGTATTTATTGTTTAATAATAATTATTAGGATTATTATATTAATACTTAGATTAAAATTGTTTGCATTCAGTTACTGGAAGTCTGGAACCAAATGCTGAGTTGCTCTCTTAAGATGCTTTGACACTTTAATGTAGCTGCCTACATTTGATGCATGTTTGTGGAATTCTCTGCCTTCAGATTTGTCCTCAGTAAGAGAAACGCATGCTAATCTGAGTTAAATCCGGGTTTATTTATTTTACAAAATATTGGGATTATATCACAGTATATTTCATGTCATTGCCAATCTGTACTGTGGCTCACCATCCTGTCAATCAGGCGGCATTTGATTAATGTTTTCTAGCAAAGTCTAATCTCACTGGTTTGCATCCTGAGGTAAATCCTTTGTATTTACATTACTGAAGGTGTCCATGAAGGTGATTATATACTTAAACAATGATACTCCCTCCTCCTCAAGAGTGTTCCTTACAGGACTAGATATAGTGAAGAGTTTATTCTTTGCTAAACATCTATTTTAATATTAAGTGGACACCAGTGCATTTCCTATTTTTAAGAACGTATGCGATATTTGATTTTTTTTGATGGGTCTATTAGGGAGAAGTATTTTGCCAGGACCACTTCGAGTTTACCTGTTTTTTTGAAAAAGAGTCAGAAGTTGCTCGCCCTCTTCTTGTTTTGTTTCTCTCTTTCTCTCTCGCTTTCTTTCTCATCTATCAAATGCATTTCAAATACATGTATTAATCAGATATCAGTCTGCAGTTACAGGTGCTGGTCATCTTCTTCTTCTTCTTTCGGCCTCTCAATTTTATCAGGGGTTGCCACAGCGTGTCAGTCTTTTCCACCTCACTCTGTCCCCTGCATCTTCTGCTTTCACACCCA
>JAOUQV010337975.1:0-10856 GCA_028565295.1 Aspidoras spilotus
AACCTTCACACTCTGCTCTTACTGGTGCAATGTGCAATTAATGAAGATTGGCCACCAAGCTTGTACAATTTAGCCATGAAATGTCCCTCACTAAAATGACAGGTGTTTCATTTTCATTGTCTAACCCCTGTATGTGGTTTGGCACTGTAATATTGGAAAATGTAAGATCTTCCCTGAAAGAGACGTTATATGAATGGGGTTTTGTTGCTCTACAACCTGGATATAAATTTCTGTATTGACGGTGTCCTTCCAGATGTGTAAGCTGCCCATACCCATATCATCAGAGATGCAGACTTCTGAACTGAGCACTGATAACAACTTGGGTCGTCCTCATTTCGAATGACACGGCATCCTGGAGTTTTAATAAAAAACTTCACATTTTGATTCATCTGACCACAGAACAGGTTTTCACTTTGCCAGAGACTATTTTAAATGAGCCCAGAGAAGACGTCTGTGCTTCTGGGTCTTGTTTAGATACAACTTCTTCTTTAAACTATGGAGTTTTAGCTGGCATCAGCAGATGGCACAGTGAATTGTGTTCACAGATAATGTTCTCTGGAAACATTCCTGATCCCATTTTGTGATTTCCAATACAATAGCATGCCTGTATGTGATGCAGTGCCGTCTAAGGGCCCGAAGATCACAGGCACCCTGTATAGATTTCTGGCCTTGACCCTTACACACAGAGCTTCTTCCAGATTCTCTGAATCTTTTGATGATATTTTGCACTGTAGATGATATGTTCAAACTCTGAAATTTTAAACTGTCAAACTCCTTTCTGATATCGCTCCACTATTTGTCCGGGCAGAATTAGGAAGATTGATGATCCTCTTCCTATCTTTACTTCTGAGAGCCGCTGCCACTCCAAGTAGCTCTTTTCATACCCAGTCATGTTGATGACCTATTGCCAATTGGTTCTCCAGCTGTTCCTTTTTTGTACCTTTAACTTTTCCAGCCTCTTTTTGCCCCATCCCAACTTTTTTGAAATGTACTTTTTTTAGATTCAGCTATGCACTTCAGCCATAACTTGCCTAAAGCGGTGATCGAACCGGCAATCTCTTACTACCCAGCCCTCTACCCTATCCATTTAGCCATTAGAGGTTTTTGTAGGGGTTACTGTATAGGGTTATTGTAGAGTGTTACAGTAGGGTTACTATATGGGTTAATGTAGGGGTTACAGTAGTTTCTACTATAGGGGTTACTATAAAAGATTACTCTAGGGGTTATTGAAGGGGGTTACTGTAGAGGTTACTGTAGGGGTTACTCTAGGGTTACACTGTTGGTGGTTATTGTAGGGGTTACTGTAGTTGGTTACTGTAGGGGTTACTGTAGGGGTTACTGTATGTGGTTCTGTAGGTGTTTACTGTAGATTGTTACTGTAGGGGCTTACTGTAGGGGTTACTGTAGGGTTACACTGTAGTTGGTTACGGTAGGAGGTTACTGTAGGGCGTTACTTTAGGGGTTACTGTAGGGGTTATTGTTAAATTGCAATTGCAGTTGATGATGAAACTGATGAGGGGTTACTGTAGATGGTTACTGTAGGGTTTCTGTAGGGAGTTACTGTGTCAGAAAAGAAGTCGGAACAACTTGTAACCTCTCATCGTGTCTGATCAACATCAGTTGATGAACAGTTGATGATGAAACTGATGTGATATCACCAATGGTAATTTTTTATGGAATTTAAATATCTGTAACATTCTGGAACATTGCATCATTCAGGTGAATACAGGCTTTCCCGGTTTCCCGTATCCCGGTTATTGAACTTTATGGGTGATTGTTGAAATACTGTGTCCCAAACTAATCTCAATAACTCCAAAAATAATTGAATAAATGATGAGTTGAGTCGAGATGTATCTTTACTATTTTAGTTAAAAACTCATTTTAAACTTTGACTCAGCATTAAAATCTGTGACATCATCCAGTCTGTGTGTTAGGTGTGTATGTGTTACTGTAGGGTGTTTCTGTAGGTGGTTATTGTAGGGGTTACTGTAGGCGGTCACTGTAGGGGTTACTGTAGGGGTTACTGTAGGGTTACTGTAGGGGTTACTGTAGGGTGTTACTGTATGATCTGGTCTGGATATAAAAAAACACACAGAGATTTAGACTCTGTATTAAAACACCAGTATTAATCACTACTTCCTCTCCCTCATCATTAACCACTTATTAACCTCGTCTCATTCCGGCTCTGGACCAAGACACGTCCTAAATTGTCTTTAACTGCAGCTGTTGAGGAGAAGAGAGAAAATGAATCTCTATGTCACATCTTCAGAATCTAATAAACACAGATAACATTAGATCTGATATTCAGAATCTGATATTCATCTGATCTTTAGAACAAATCTAGAGCTCAATAATGACTGAGAGAGTTAATATGAGTGTAATTAACAATGTGATGGAGGTCTGGATGATGATGTGAAGAACGATCTCTCATTATGAGATTACTGAGATACAAGAATGTGAAACACTTCATATCACACACCTTCTCAACGGTGGAAACACCACTATGAAGAACTATATAGTAGTGAAATAGAGAACATACAGATCAATTTTCAAAAAAATCATCCAACTAACCAATGCTGATGAATGAGATCACGTCATTATTTACATTAAAGACACCTGGTCCAGATGATATAGAGGTTGAAATGTTCAAGTCTGGAGGAGAGATGCTACCGAACAAGCTCCATAAGGTCTGTATGGAAATGTTGGAAACTGGAATTTGTCCAGAAGAATGGACATAGTCAGTCTCCAGCGCGGCAACTTTAGGACCATCAAACTGGACTTACATCCTAGTACGATCCTGTTCCGAGTGATGTTGTAGTAGAAGTTTGAAAGAGAAATTGTACAAGAACAAGCTGGATCTAGTCCAATAAGAGGAATGAGGGATCAGATCTCAAAACCAAACATTGTATTATCATTTTATTGATGTCACTAAGACTTTAGACATGGTCCATCATGGACACCTGTGGATAATCGTGACTGAGATGGGTTTCCCTCACACCTGGTTTAACTGCTCAGAAATCTCTATAGTCAACAGTGTGTAGCAGTAAGAACAACCAATCACAGATCAGCATGGTTAAGTGCCATAAAAGAAGTCAGAACAGTTTGATGATAAAACTAAATATTGCTAATGGTAATTTTTATGAAATTTAAATATCCATAACATTCTGGAACATTCCATCCCTTATCCCGGTTATTAAGCTCTATGGGTGATTGTTGAAGTACCGTGTTAGGTGTGTTTTTTGTTGTGTGTGTATATATGTGTGTGATAGGTGTGTGTTTGTGTTGTGTGTGTGTGTGTGTGTTACTGTGTTTGTGCAGGTAGACAGTAGCCTCAGCTAAGCTGCTGATGATGTGCCTCGTCTCCTCCTCGCTCAAATGCTTGTTCTTCTGTAAGAGCTTCTTCAGTTCTCCACCATCACACAGATCTACAACCAGGTACATTCTCTACACAACACACAAACAAACAAACACTTTAAGCCTCTATTAAACCTTCAAGATATAATATTCTACATTCTTCTCTCGAGTCTCACCTCGGGCGTCTCGAACACCTCCTCCAGGTGAATGATGTTTTTGTGGTTCACTCGTTTCAGGATGTTCATCTCTCGCTCCAAAAGCTTCACCCCTGATCTCCCTGCCTGTACTGGGACACACGCCATCAGAGACGACTCTAATGGATACCGTTAACCGTAACCCATCACACCATGGTCACACACTCACCTTCTCTTTGTTCACCTTCTTAATCGCCCATTTCTTCTGCGTCTCCACATGAGTAGCTTCATAGACAACTCCAAAGTTTCCTTGACCCAGTTTTCTCCCCAGTGTGTAGATCTGCTGCAGGGTCAGAGTAAAAAGGTCAACGTTAGGTTAAACTCTACAGTACATACCATGTATGTTCGTTTTTACATCTCTTAACGGAGAACACCTACGTGTCTCTGCTAATGAGGACACCATGAGGGTTAAGGGTGGGGTGCAAGAGGGCGAGGGGGGCATTGTTTTTCTCATGCTCTATTAAGTTGAGACCTGAATCTTTGAATTGGAAGTTAATTTTCGAGTCTCTGGAGTTTCAGAGAAAAGAGTTTTTCTAATAGAGTTATAAATGATTAATTTGCTGCTGCATTTAATCTCGGCTCTAATTAACTCAATCGTTATCGCTGAGAATTCCAGGATGAACACACGCACTGCTGTGGATTCGGGAAATCACAACTCTCCATAGAGGATGAGCACAATCACAGACTGTATTAAAATTACATACTACTACAAACAAACTAACACTCCTTATATGGAACTCTGTAGTGTACTACATAGAACTACATGTACTACATACTCAGTTATTTCCAGCATAAGGAAAAAGGGTCCAAACTTTTATTAGAAAGGGGTACCTAATAAGGTTACCAGTGAGTGTAGATATCTATCATGAGCAAACATAGCTATTTATATTTATTTATGTATATTAATGATAATGTTAAATAAACTATAAACAGAAAATAAACAAACAATAAATAAACAACAAATAAACAATAAATAAATAAATAATAAGTAAACAATAAAGTTAATGTACAAATCTCCTCAGTTCTAACAGAAATAATATAAATCCCAGGAATGATGTCATGGCTCTGATTACAGACAGAAAGATCGGGGCTTAGGTCAATGTAAAAACAATATGTGTGTGTGTTACCTGGATGTCAGCTTCATCCTCCAGACGGATGTGTGGAACTTTTTTGTCCGCGCTGGTCACTCGACTCTTTGGCGTAGCCATCTTCTCACCAGATGAACCACAAACATCGACCTGATTGACCAGAAACTCACAGAGAATGTTCAGCAATCTGTTGACTCATCATGCAGATGTTTCTAATACATACAGGCCAAACCACATACATATAAATACACACACAATCTTTTTAATCATTTTATAATTATTATAAAGATTATTTATTACTTTTTATTTTGTAGATGTAAAACGAATTCATCTGAAGTTTAGTGAATGACTGGAATAGATGAAAAGTAATATAATAATAATTATAATAATAATAATAATAATAGGGATGAGTGAGTACACCACTATCTGTATCTGATCAACCATCTAAATTATCTGTATCCATATCTGTATTCTGAGTGGCCGAGGTCTAAACCTGAATGCGGGCGTAGTTTAACCTGATGTGGGTGGGGCTTTAATTGTTACATTATTCTAAGTCTAAAATTTATATGGATTGATCAGAAGTTGCTATATTTATTGGTTATTTTAAAACTATTAACAGAACAGCCTCAAAATTGAGATTCAAATCAATGTTTTTGAAAATTAAGAAAACTTCATAGAACAAGTTTTTTTATAACCTCAGAAAATTAATATTTTTAATGCATGAATGAATATACATTCTAGTAAGCAAAAAACAACGGCGTGGAGGCAGTGACCGGCGTTACCCAAGCTGTCTTCAGCTCTGCCTTGTCAAATGCACCGCATACCGGTCTGTGTGTGTGCGTGCAAGAGTGTAGCACAGCTCTGGCTGCAGGGACGTGTCTGTAGAGAGGGGCAGGCGCTCTGTTTAACTGGTCAATCACAGATCGTGAAGACAGTCAGTTACCCAATGAGAATTTTCCTTCAGCATGAACATTTGACGAGTTTAATATTATCATGCTCGTACTTGTCAAAAATTCAAATCAATTTTATTTATAAAGCACTTTTAGCAATGGGCATTGTCCCAAAGCAGCTTTACAGGAAAACCTTTTATCCCAGATGAGTAACGGTGGCAAGGAAAAACTCAGAGTAAGTAAGGAAGAAACCTTGAGATGAACCAGACTTATAAAGAAACCCATCCTCATTTAGGTGATGTGATGCTCACCTATAGCTAGTTCTATAACCAACAATAATATATAACAGTTATAACAATAATGATATAACAGTAATATATAATATATAATAACATACATCTAATACATAATTTTATAACTAACAATACTATATAACATTAATATAACAATAATATATACACACATACATATATACACACAAAACATACATACCATATACATAATTCCATAACTAACAATAATATATAACATTGAGCATAATAATAGAGTGAAAGGGCAGTTGGAAAGAATCCGGTGGGCGCAAGGTTTCCGACATCTCCTGGTTCATCCGCCGTATTCGGTGTAGCTCATCCGAAAGAGTGGAGTAGAGAGAAAGAGGATAGAAAAGAGAAAAGGTTGAAAAGAGAGAAAGGGAAAGAGAATGAAGAGAGTTAGACATGATAAACTATCTAATGGACAGACTAGCGCTATGGCATCATAACTATAGGGTAGAACCAGAAGGTGACACAGACATGAGGGAGCCCTGGGACATAAAGCAACCAGCCACTCCACCGTTAACAAATCTGAGTGATCTTGTGAGAGTGGCCAGATGACAGCATCCATACATCCCAGTTTACCAAAACACTCTATGACCATAAACTTTCCAGCTCTGAGCCCTGAACTATAGAGATATGCTTGACTAAATAAATAAGTTTTCAGCCTAGACTTAAAGACTAAGATTGTGTTTGAGTCCCAAACACTAACTGGAAGACTATTCCATAGATGTGGGGCTCGAAGAGTGAATGATCTGCCCCCTGCTGTAGTCCTCATAATACAAGGTATTAGCAAATAGCCTTCACCTTTTGATCGAAGTGGGCATGGTGGATCGTAAGAAACTAGAAGTTTACTAAGGTACTGTGGCGCAAGACCGTTAACTGCATTGTAAGCGAGCAAAAGCATCTTATAATCAATAGGAAATTTGACCGGTGCAGTGTGGATAAGAAAGGGGTGATGTGCTTATATTTTCGGGTTCTGGTAAAGATTCTGGCCGCTGCATTCTGGACTAACTGTAGCTTGTTTATGCACCTACTGGAACAACCAGACAACAGGGCATTACAATAATCCAAACTAGAGGTAACAAACGCATGGACAAGTTTTTATGCATCATTCAGTGCCAGCATATTTCTGATCTTAGCAATGTTTCTAAGGTGAAAGAATGCTATCATGGTGGTATTATCTACATGAGGATTGGCTGACACGTATAACTGCATATCATCAGCATAACAGTGGAAGTTGATATCATGCTTGCGAATAATATTATTTTTATTCAGATATGAATATAACTGCTGCGCTACAACCTTTTCTAGGATCTTAAAGAGAAAGTGGAGGTTAGATATTGGTCTATATTTTGACAGCTGGCAGAGGTCAAGATCAGGTGGGAACCTGACGGTGGGAACTCTTCTGCAGTGGTCTTTTTTCTAGTTAGTATTGCTATAGTATTAAATAAAAAGCAAGAATTATTTTTGTTTTCTTCTATTAGTGAGGAGAAATATTTTGCTCTAGCAGCACTAAGAGCTTTCCTATAGTTTATACGACTTTCTGATGCACAAAATGTTTTGTCATTTACATTCTAGTTTCCTGGTGGTCTGTTTTAGGGTCCGTGTGAAATCATTATACCACAGTGCAAGTTTTTCTCTGTAATTAATCTTTTTTTAATTGGGGCTACGCTATCCAGAGTACAGCGAAGTATTGAATCTAGGTGCTCAGTTGCCTGATTAGGCTCAGTGGGGCTGGAGGGCGATACAATCAGAGTTGATAAATTTGGGAGTTTACTAACAAAATTATCTGCAGTACTTGTTGTAAATGTGCATTTGAACCTGTACTGGCATGAAACACTAAAATGCTTTATCCATACCGGATACTCATCTGAAACGAGTATCCGGACCAGCTCTTTTTTCATCTTTTGGCTTTTTAATATTAATATTAATAAGAGTAATAATAATTCTAATGATAATATTAATAATAATAATAATATACTGTTATTATTATTTATATTCACACTCACAAATTCATGCACTTTGGCGACTACAAATAGTTACTCTGTTGTTCTTTTGTGTATCTTTTCTATTCCATTTGACTTTAGATAATTCGGTTTCATTCCCAGATTCAATCCCCAGGTGGGATGACCGGGAAATTTCTCTGTGGAGTTTACATGTTTGCCCCGTGTTCGCATGGGTTTCCTCTGGGAGCTACTTCCACTCCCCAGGTATTGTCCCACTCCCCAAAGACATGCATTAGTTTATATGGTGTTTCTAAACAGATCCATAGTGTGTGACTTTGTGTGCCCTACGGAGGTGGAGGGTTGTTTCTGTCCTTACTGTACCAGCTGGCCCATGACCCTGTTTAAATTAAGCAGAAGATAATGAATAAATGAAGAGAAATATATTATGAGAGATGACTCTCATGACTGAAATACAGTGATGAATAATTTGAATAGATTAGGATGTAAGTTAGAGTTATATCCTGGTCATTTGATGCTTGTGAATCTTTTCATTTGTCCTATAAAGAGAATTTACTGAAAAACACACAAAGGTTTTTAATAGAAAGCTCTTCAGCTCAGAGTCTCCATGTAAACACTTAGAAACAATTAAGCCAAGCTACAAATTTTTCTCCAGAGCCGAAATGTAAAGAAATTACATCCTGATGACTAGGGGTTTGGTGGTGATCCAATGAATGAGACAATAAATTATTAACAAGGAAGCAGTGTCTTTAACCTCCTATCTGAATCTGAGTCTGAATCTCATCAAACTCAAAGTGAAGAACTCAAATCAGTTCAATCAGCACTGGTTTGGAAACAACAGAGGCATGTGATGAGAATATTACAGAGAACATTAGACAGAAAATGGGATGTGGAGGTCAGAAGAGGGAGATGAGTGTGACCTCTGGAGGAGAAAGAGGTCCACATTGTTCACTACTGCACTGTCAATTACTACACTGAATTCATATCCCACCACAGCAAGTCTGCCGATGCTGTGCAATGCGCAGAGCAAGTTCCATGTGTTGTTATATATGATTTTAAATAAACAATAAAACGTATCCCGATGTTGTAGAGTCTACACTGAGCTTTAGAGTCAGATTAATTAATATGTAATTAATAAATAAAGAACAAACTGCAGCCCACAAAGTAACAATCTGTGTGTGTAGTGTGTGTGTATATTGTTCCTCATCTGTTTACACTCAGACAGACATACAATCCTCTTAAGTTTCTTTTGTCCAATATGTTCTACAGAACACACACCAACACGTGTATTATAATGACTATATTTATGTGATTTAATCTTGACTGTGGTGAACAATAATAAAGATTTAAACAGTTAAAAATGAAACACAAATTAATTCATTAGTGTACGATCAGATTAAACATGTCTCGACACTCAGAAACTCACACGCACACTCACATACACACACAAATTAAACACTTCCGATTATTTTTGACATAAGGACACGCCCTGCCCTGTAAGTGTTTTATTCCTTTTACACCACAGCAACTCACAAACGTGTATATGTTATTACTTAAAAAAATAAAAATATGTATTTATGCTTTTCATGTCCCTGAAACCAGGGGTTAACACAGTGAATCACTTTCATTATGATCTGGCACATGTTTTTACGATGGATACCCTGGCGCAACCTTCACCCTTTCTAGCTTGAGACAATTTAGCATCTCCATGCCTGTCTATATTTTATAAAGCCACCTGGTAATTTTGGGCCAAGAACAGGAAAAACCTAGAGGGCGCTAATCCAACACACAGACGCATTTACACATTACACGAATTGTGCTATTGAACACGGGGAGACCATGAAACTCCACACAGAAATTTCCTGGGTCCATCCCACATTCCCACATATATAACTATATAAAACTGTATATGACAGTATATAACTCGATATTACAGTATATGACTGTATATAATTCTATATATAATTGTATATGACTATATAACTCGATATGACCGTATATAACTGTATATTACTCTATTTGACTGTATATGACTTTATATAACTCAATACGATTGTATATAACTGTATATGACTGTATATAACTGTATATGATTGTATATAACTGTGTATAACTGTATATAACTCTATATAACTGTATATGACTAGATATGATTGTATATAACTATATAACTCTATATAAATCTATATAACTGCATATTACTGTATATGATTGTATATAACTGTATATGACCGTCTTTCTTTCTGCCTCTCCCTTAATTAGGAGTCGTCATAGCAAATCCACCCCACTCTGTCCTCTGCATATTATTTAGTCTCCGTGAAGATACTATCTGTGTTTCAGGTACTCTGATAACCGGCTACAGCTCTTCAAGGTTGCGGCTGGGAAAAACAAATCCTCCGTGAAGGACAGAGAGAAGATAAAAGTCTCTTCCCCCCCACCTTTGTGCTCCTCTATCCTCCTATCCAAATTCCCCTTCCCTTATTCCTTACCCTTGTGGTGTGTGTATTCTATATTGCTTGCAAACTTGTGTTTTTCACTACGGAAACCCAACAGTTCACCACATAAGAACTGTGGGCTTCAGTACGATTATTGGCCTCTTCTAGTGTATTCTTTTCTTTTATGTTCTTTTTCCATGTTAATAAGGCAGCGCGCGGTTGTGCTGCGGCCTCTCTCTTTCCCGATAGTCTGGTGTTTATTTAGTCTTGTAAGCATCTATGTCCTTGTTATGTCATGTTTTGTGGGTCTGAGAGAAACAACATTTTGGTCTGTGTGTGTCTTGTACATAGGGCAGATTGACAATAAATTTTTATATCATATGTCCTGCACCTTTGTGACCACTTTTCTCTGTAGCCTGACAGTTCTACCTTCCTCCCTGTTATTCACACAAACGCATTGTTTTATAAGTTGACTTTCATTCCTCTCCTTTTCAGAGCATACATCCTTTTCAAGTTCTCTTCTAGCTGTTCCCTGCGCTCACTTCTTCTTCTTCTTCTTTCGGCCTCTCCCTTTTATCAGGGGTTGCCACAGCGTGTCAGTCTTTTCCACCTCACTC
>JAOUQV010338047.1:0-10853 GCA_028565295.1 Aspidoras spilotus
AAAGAGGCCCTACGCCATACTAATAAATTATTGTGGTCTAAAACCAGGTGTTTCAGTTTCATTGTCTAACCCCTGTACTCCAGCTGTGAAAGTTGAAACTGGTCTTTGTGTCCTAGTAGCAGGGCGTGGAACAGGGTTTTGCTGCACCCTAGTGGCAGTGGTACTGACAATTTGACTATTGTTGGTTATTATTATTTTAGTAAATGTAGGTAACGCCTATATTAAGAAGAATACCGAACTCTTCATTTTTCACTACTATATAGCTAGCTATAGCATGTTAGTATAGCATAGAATTCATGCATTTACGCTTGCACATGTTCATTGGCCTGACAATTCAGAAGAACCAGACTTCACTCTAATATTTCTAATATATATAATCATTACCAATCTATACAGGGAGTCGGGCTGAGACAAGCTGATAAATGAGTATAGATTGGGTCAGTAAAAGTTGAAAACAAGCAAATTGAAAACTATAATTAGCGAAACAGGAAAAGGAAGCTGTTACCTTGGTACTGGCTTCTCTTGAAAAGCTTTCCAAACAATTTTAATATTTATTTATTTAATAATTTCGTATGAAGAAATTTTAAAATGAATAAATATAAAAATTGTATATTTATTGTTATTTTTTTCATCACAATAGAGTGTTTAATAGATAGAGTTTCAGTCAGGATGGGATCCCTGAAATGCTAGTAACAGATAACAGGACATTTTTCACAAACACAATGATCTATTTCTAGTGTTTATTTGTTTATTTAACATAAAACACCTGCAGTCTTCCAAAGTGTTAAAAATGGTCCGCTTAGTCTGGTCCAGTAGGCTACACAATCATGGGAAAGACACTGGCAGTCACTGACACACTCCACAAGAAGGATATGATACAAAAGTCATTGCTAAAAAATCTGGCTGTTCACGTATCCAGGACATGTGCTACAACTCTCGCATTCCCAGAAGAAAAATAACTGGAATGTTGCTCAGTGGTTCGATGTGTTGTTTTCAGAAAGTAAATTTAGCATTTTATTTGGAAATCAAGGTCCAATAATGTAGAGGAAGAGAGAAGAGACACACAATCCAAACTGCTTGAGGTCTGGTGTGAGGTTTCCAGAATCAGTGATGGTTCGAGGAGCCACGTCATCTACTGGTGTAGATCTACTATGTTATATCAAGACCAAAGTCAGCGCAGCCGTCAAACAGGAAATTTTAGAGCACTTCATCCTTCTCTCTGCAGACAAGCTTAATGGAAATGAAAATTTCATTGACCAGCAGGACTTGGCACCTGTCCACACTGTCAAAAGTACCAATACCTGGTTTAATAACCACAGTATCACTGCGCTTGATTTGCCACTAAACTCACTTGACCTGAACACCACAGAGAATCTATGGGGTATTTTCAAGAGGAAGATGAGAGGCACCAAACCCAACAATGCAGACGAGCCGAAGGCTGCTATTACAGCAACCGGGGCTTCCATAACACCTCAGAAGTGCCATAGGCAGATCGCCTCCATGCCACACCACATTGATGCAGTAATTTGTACTTTTCAGTAGGCCAAAATATCTATAGTAAAAATCTTTTTATTTTCAGTTTGTCTTATATAATATTGTAATTTTATATATATATATATATATACATAGATAGATAAATAGATAGATATATATAATGTATGCGTTTTACTGTTTGTATTGATTTACTGAAATAAATTTACTTTTCAATGATATTCTCATTTATTGATATGCACCTGTACAAAAATCTGTTTTTAGCCAGCCGCATTGTGTTGTTATAATAAGCCGTTGTCTCATCCAGGCCCTCTAGAGGCTGACCCTCAATCTTTGAACAGATTTTGATCAAGTGTTTCAGTCCAGAATTGACAGAAGTGGACAAACATCTGTTACACACTGCGGACCACTGAGAATATCAGCCGTATAGAACTACACGAGCATCTGTTGAGTAGCTAAAAAAAATCACATGTGACGGAGAAAATAAATTCTAGTTGATGTGGTGTTTCATTAGAGCTAATCGTGGGATTTGTGTACTAATGGTTTTGTAATAATATTCCCTTATTTTCTGTTCATTTTGGTTTTGCTTCATGTATATAAATATATATTTGCATCCAATTTAACAGACGAGAGAAAGAAAAGTATGAAGGAAGAGAAATAGAGAGGTACAAAAGAGAGGATTATAGAAAGACCAAGTCATTCTTTCTCTCTCCCTCCTTCCCTACCCCACCCTCAACACCACACAGAGCACCATCACCACTAATCGAAACCTAAACTCTGTCTCTTCTTCAGACCTTGCCTATTCCATCTCTCTAATACTCTTCCACCTTAGGACATCGGGACAGATTCTGATTCTTCCCTCTTTTCGTCAATTGACCTCTTATGTCCTCTTTCTTCAATCCCCGGGTGTGATGACCCGAGAAATTGCTGTGTTGAGTTTGCATGTTCTCCTTGTGTTCACGTGGGTTTCCTCAGGGTACTACGGTTTCCCACTATGTTTTAAAAAAATGCATGATAGGTGAACTGGAGATGCAAAATTGGGACTTGTGTACAATAAACAATAACAGTCATCCCAACCTGCTTCTTAAATAAATTAAGCCCTACATAGCAACAAATGAGCTCTTACAACTTCACTCCAATCAAACTCTCCTTGTCGTGTTTTCCAATGAAGTAACTGCTGCTAAAGCATTGTTCTACAGAGAGTGAAACTGGAGACAACACCAGGTTTTCAACATCATATCTTCCCTTAATAACCCCTCCACTTGAGAAAGTCAAACTCCTTCTCAAGACTCTGCAACCACTGACAACCCTCATTCTCCTTTTACTGTATCTCTAATCTGCTTCTCTCCTCATTTACCTATGGAGGAACTGCAGCTGCTGACATCCAGTAGTCCAACAACATGTCTTCTGGATCCCATCACATCCGGACAATCTCGTCAGAATTTCTCCCCTTATCACCTCCATCAGCAACATATCATTATTGTCTGGAATTGTACCATTTTCATTCAAGGTGGATAGAGTGGTGCCAATCTTAAAGAAGCCCAGATGTGACAGCACAATTATCAGCAACTACAAACTGGTATCTCACTGGTATGTCTCCTTTTAAAAATTCTTGAAATGGCTGTGTAAAACCAAGTGTCTGTCTTTCATTTCCAGAACAAACTTTAGGATCCCAATCAGATTCTTTCACAGCTTATGCAGCCATCCTAACTCGTTCATACAGATTTCTTCTCTACGAACGCTACCGCAGCATACGATGCAGGACCGCCAGACTCAGCAAAAGCATTTTTCCCCCCACAAGCCACCAGATTACTAAACTCACTATAACAACACACACAGCATACCTGCTCACACTCACAGATTCTCTACACACATACCTATATTTATTAAGATTTTTTATACACACGTGCTGCTACTTATTATATAACTAAGTGCTTAACAATTTCTCCCTTACTTATTACCTGTACATAATCACTGCAAATTATGTGCAATATTATTCGACTAATATGTATATATTGTCTAATCACTTAACATGTCTTTTTGTATATTTTATAATGTATATTATGTCTTTTATATGCACATTTTTGCTATTTTATTGTATTTTTGCACATTGGAGCTTGTGAAACACAATTTCACTCAACTGTGCACTCCCAGCTGTATAGTCTCTTCAATAAAGTTCACTTTGACTTTAAGAGAATTCGCCCATATCTCTCAAGTGAGGCCACACAGATACTTTATCCAGTCTCTTGTCATCTCAAGACTAGAGTCTTGCCACTCACTCCCTGTTGGCATACAGATGCCATCAAGACATTTGAGACAGATTACCTTTTCTTTGATTTGCTTGCCCCATTGCAAGGGGCCTGCTGACTGCATACAGTGGAGTACAATACCCATAATGGTGTAATTTAAAATGGCCACTAGAAGGCGCCAAGAGAGCGTTTAACCCACGGTTCCCGAATTCTATAGTGGCAGCGAAAAGCCAGAAGTCAACTAAATCAATTGCGAGAATATCGAGGAGAATTTGGTCAAATGATAAAGAAAAAGGAATAGTTTAATTCGGCAGTTAATCATTATTTACAGCCATTCGTTATAAATACGTATATTTTATATGAGGTAAAAAAAAGAAATATATAAATAAGCAAACGATATACACAGTTATACCAGTTGTTTATTGTGAACGTCACTTATTTCACACAGTACAAAAGTCAGATACAGTATCTACAATTCACCTAACATCAATGTCGTTGGACTGTGGGGGGAAACCGGAGAACCCGGAAGAAACGTGAATACGGGAAGGACATGCAAAAATCCACACAGAGATTTGATGTGTGTGATATTTTTTTTTAATCTCTGTGTGGATTTCCGCATATTCATTATCATATATATGAAATCTGCAGTCTTCTACTATTGAAAAGATTATAACTATTATATTATAAATCTTAACTCCGAAATAAACTTTAAAGTGGCACATTAATAAGTTGACACTAACCTGGGCTCAGGTGCTCTATCCGCAACACTTACAGGGAAAAAAACGAAACGCGTAGGCGATGTTTCACGTGCCTTGCCCAAAGTAGCTATATCTAGACTATATAGCGCACTAGATAGGTTGTTAACGCCGTTATTTTGAACTAACATAAGTAATCAGACAAAGACACACAGGCGGCATTGCGGCGTTACCCATGATCACGTGACCTAGGACGAAGGCGTCGGCACGGCGCGAAGGCGCGTCACTCAGTAACAACACAGAAGTACACTTTAGACCCGTTACACCTGACCGGACGCTTCTTGGCAGTACGGAGAGAAAAGACAGCAGGCACCGACTCCAGCTCTCGACATCTCTAACACACTGCAATGAAATGAAGGCAACATGGGCGCAAAAGAGTCGCGGATAGGCTTTCTTTCCTACGACGAGGCCGTCAAAAGAGGTAACGGCTCCCGCTGTGCCATTAATCAGAGATTGCGGCTTATTCTGCCACAGTCCGTTTAGCATTAGCCGACTAGCCCGGGACAAAAAGTCTCAGCAGCTCCGCTATGCTAATAATAAGATTTAACGACCGATTGTCCGTAAGGTGAACGTAAGCTCTCAGCGAATATACCAGTGTTATATATCAGTGTTTAACTGAGAGGCTGTCTCTGATTTCGGCTTTAAAACTAAGAAGGAAATCCGCGACGCTGTTATGAGAATGAAGGTCCTCTGTCTTTCTGTGATGGAATCAGCGTCAAAAAGATTTTGCAGACAAAATAGGCATTGTTGTGGATGAGCACTCCACTAGAGGATCACATGTCTTCTGTGCTATGTTTGTGTTTCCTCATTCACTCAGTTAGCCTTTAAACGGTCATGTGTTTTCAATGCCAGTTTGATGTACTACCTGCTTGTCATTTGAACCTCTCTGACCCTTCAGTACTCACACTGAACGAGTCTCGCTCTTCTTTCAGTGCCTTTAATTCACAGTCATTAATTAATCAGCATGACACTTGTGGTGTGAAATCCAAGGCTTGTGAACACATGAGTTTTTCATTTCTCCAAGCATTGTGTTTTTCATTTCCTGGAACCTGGAAGTGATTTAGCACAACATCTGGCAATATCTGGCCGATACACTGTAGACTAGCTGTCATTGTTGTTTTCAATAAAGGTTTGCAGTGGTGTCATGTTTTAAAATCACTGGTACTGATATTGGAGATTTAGTCATCGGATTACACCCGATACATAGCCATGTCCTCAGTGGTCCATGATGTTGTAGTTAAGGCTTCAGATCCCATCTACCAAGTTGCCTTTATGAACTATTGAGCAAGGCTCTTAAACCTGAACTGCTCCGGTGTATAACTGATAAGTCACCCTGGATCAGATTGTATGCCAGGTGCAGTAAAAATAAATCCTCTTAGTCTGCGCTTCTTAAAGTAGGGTCTAGGTGTCTTAGATGTGTACCCTGTTAACTACTAAATATTTTGGTGTTAAGTAATATCAGTTCTATAGATATATACACGGAGAGACACCTTTTATGAATCCCAAGTTCAATTGTTTTGTTACACCAGCAGAAATACAGTACTGCACCATATCATGACATGTCATGCACCATCATCGTAATGGTTTTGTTGCATTGGTATCCTCTCATGTCAGCTTCCCCATCTCATGTCAGCTGTAAGGGCAGTTTAGAGACTCCAAGTAGTCTACCGCATGTTTTTGTACTGTATTCTAAAACCGAAAATATCAGATGAAACCCACACAGACATTAGGAGAACATGCAGACTCCACACAGAAAGGACCTAGGAAGCCCCATCTGGGACTCGAACACAGGATGATCTTTCTGTGAGGCGGCAGCGCTGTAAGGGCACATTAAAATCCATATACGTATAAACAATAAATAGGCAAGTGAGAGGATTGTGTTGTGGTGATAATTATTTTTTTAATATTTTTCCTTTTAATGAAGCCAATAACTATAGCTAATCATGCAGCGATTTAGCACAACATCTGGCAAGTTAAGAAAAAAAAGTTTAATTAAAATAAATTAACATTTAAATGATTTTTTTATTTTCACTCTGAAGAGGTTTCTGGCTGTGTGTGTGTATCTGGCTGGCAATGCATTTCAGGGACTCGGAGCAAAAATAATATCTCATCCGTGGATCTGTGTATCTCTGCTCTGTTTGGTAAAGAACACACCACATAGGTGCGCATATCCAAGGGTCAGTCTCCTTTACAAAACTCGCTCCGAAATTAACAATTAACTAATAAAAGAAAAAACATGTAGATTATCTGCTTTATCATATTGATGGAAACTAATCTAAAAATGTATACCTGCATTTGCACAATGACGTTGAGTCTCAAGAGCAGATTAGAGATGTCAGACCAAATGATTCAAGTGGATACTGGATATTGATCAGAATCTAATATATTTGGCAGCTTTTGGATTTATTTAGTACTTCCTGTCAATGAATTTTTGATGCTGCTTTCTATATTTATTTGGCAGACGGGGAAATATCAAAACCATGTGTGACTGAGTTATTGGCATCCACAAAGTATGCTATAAATAAAACCAAATGAATCCAAATGTTCAGGGGATGTTTCTGGATATTTAGGTAAGCAGATCATTATCTATTTTCTGTTTCCCTGGGGTAATAATATGAGGTAACATACGGATAAATTCCTTTTAGCATCCGGATCAAACCTAATGATAAAAATACTTTTTTAGCAGAATAGATTTGGAAATGGTTGCAAATACAGGCATCAGGGTAATTGTAAAAAAGTTAAAAAAAACCTGGAACAGATGAATATTTGCCAGCAAAGGGATGTTTTTGTCTTTTGCCCCATACGTGTATTTGGAAGGATGCTAAGAGAGGCAAAGAGACTCCCAAGCATCAACATTTCAGAAGAATGTTTATTTGTATTTTGATTTCAAAATCATCATTAAGATGCTAAATTCCAAATAGAAGCCCTTCCTGAGACCAAGACTTAAATACTTGTGCCTTTTGCCAGGCAACATTGGATTTCCAACTGGAGTTATGTTTTGTGGTCAGAAGAGACAAAAACCAAGCCCTTTGGTCATGCACATCATCATGTTTGAAGGAAGTAGGGTGAAAAAAGAGAAGCACTTCACTTGTACATTAAAATATAGAAGAGGCTCATTTAAGAAACAGTGTTTTAATGATAAGTCGATTACAGCAACACAAAATCCAGGTTGCTCCACGGGAGCTGTGGAGGCAGTTCACGGCTCCGGGCATGTGTGCTCACTTTACAAGTGTGTGTATATTTGTCTGTTTCACTGCGTGGATGGGTTAAATGCGAAGGCCAATTTCGCTGTGTGTAAACATAGAGGCAAATAGATTACTTTCTCTTTTTTTAATTGAGCCCAATTGAAAACCTGTGGCTTTATCTCCAGTTCACAACTAAAAGCTTAAAATCTCTTGGGAATTTGTTGAAGGATGATGGGTCCTCGATCCTTCTAAGTGTCCTCTAAAGTTTAACAGCAAGAGGCCATATTCGGTTGTTCTAACTAGTGTAGGCTACACCAAATACTGAAATTTGTAGTGACAATGTTTTTGTAATTTGAAGTTATATAATGTTTTTAGTAAACTTATTTAAGCCTATTGCATATGTGTTACTTTTAAATGTATGTTTGTAATTTGTTCCTATATATTTAGAGTTGTCTAATTCTGAGTGTAGGCTTCCTATGAAGATCACATTCCAGTGTCAGTCCGCCTCTTTTTCTGTTATAATAACATCCTTCTTCTGAGAAAGCTTTTCACTAGATTTTGGAGTGTGTCTATAGATCAGACCAGGGCAGTTTACGGCCTGCGGGCCACATCCGTCTCTCTGCCTCTTCCTGTCCGGCCTGTGTGCGGTCATTCACAAACAAGAAATGTAAATGAGAACTAGACTCAAACATGCATGCAGTGCTGCTTTTATTTTCAAAGTCTTTTATTTATGTATGGACGCATGCGAAGGTGGGAGGTGCACATAACTACAGACACTCAATGTGTTAGCTTGTGTGAGAAAGAGATATTGATACAAAATGGCGCATTTTTAGCAAGGTACAGACTAAAATATTAATTTACAGAAGAGAAATGATGTGAACTCAGTTTGTGATACAGATGTTCTTCTTTTCATGGAATACAATTTAAACAGAGCAAACTGTTATAAAATATAAAAGATGTGGTCTGATGAAGTGCAGGTCAAAGAGTCAGATGCCTTGCTGGATACATTTTAAAACCAACAAGCATTTTAGAAGAAACTTCACACATCTAGGAATGCGGCTGAAAAGGCAAAAAGTAGGCCTTAGGTGGAAAAGTTCCTCCTCTCCTGCATTAGAGCCTTGAGGCTCGCCTACGAGAGCACCGCTTCAGTCCGATTAACGTGTCCAACAGGTTCACCCTCCTCAGTTAGATGCCTGCGGAGAAACCTGAAAGAGCTCTGGTTATAAGAGACTCTATAGTGAGGCACATGAAAGTAGCTAGGCCTTGTGGGGCACCAGTAGGGCCTGTTTACCGGGGGCCAGGGAGCAGGACATAGCAGGTAATCTTAGGATTTTAGGCAAGTGCAGGTTCTCTAAGAGGTGTGTAAATTAGTTCTGCTCTGGCCCCCTTCCAATGCGGCGTGATGATGTAATTTACAGCAGGTTATGTTCACTGAACTGCTGGATATCCAAGTGGTGTTCAGAAAATCATGTATGCTTCATAGATAATTGGAGTAATTTTGAGGGTAGGACTGGCCTGTTAGGGCGGGACGATATCCATCCCACTCGGGAAGGTGTTGCTCTCTTATTTTGCAGCATAGGACATAGTTTTAAAACGGGGCTAGTTAAACTGTGACAATCCAGAGCCAAGGCCAGGGATCAGACAAACAGTCTATTCCGACTGTCTGCTAGCTGCTTAAAGTAGTCACCTAGGGTTCATCATATTGAGACAGTGTCTGTTCCCCGAGCAAAACCAAAATATAGAAATTTAAAGAAATACAGAAATATACAAAGAGACAATTGTGATAATACAGCCTGCAACATTGACCTAAATATGGGACTATTTCAATATTAGGTCTTTAAATTCTAAATCACTTATTATAAATGAACTTATTACTGATAAGGGATTAAATGTACTTTGTTTAACTGAAATATGGATCAGTGAGTATGTAGTATTAAATGAGGCTAGCCCTCCTAGCTAGCCTAGTTTAACTGGTAGAGGTGGGGGTGTAGCTGTCATCTATAATAATAATAATAATAAGAAGAAGAATAATAACAATATAGCCATCACACACAAACCTCAGCAAAAACTAAACTCGTTTAGGAATAATAATTGTCATTTACAGACCCCCAGGGCCGTATTCGGAATTCCGAAGATTGTAATTCCAGCCTAGTTACATCTGTAGAAAAAGCTCTAATTTCAGGTGATTTTAATACACATTTTGACAATCCAGAAGACCCAAAATGTAGTTGTTCTGTCCACACTAAGTTTGGGAATAACTTAAACAGCTTAACAAATAAAGACACTCTAGACTTCACTGCCGTACCGGTCTTTATGTAATATTGAAAACTGAAAATACAATAATATTAAAAATACTGAACATTACTAATTCCTAACATTAATACTAATAATTACTATTTACTTACAAGACTTGTGCTTCCTCAGACAGAACTATGTTAGCGTTAGCTCTGCTACTATATGAGAACTTATTTAATCTAAGTAAATATTTAAACCCTTCTAAAGTTTATGTCACAATCTCTATATATTACATCATAGTTACCAATTGTTTACTGTTTATAAACATGACTCAATGCACATATATACATATCTTTATAGAACTAAGCTCCAAGGCGTAACACTCCCCGTCCGTGGTGTTACCACTAAACTGTATTATCATTCAGTCTCTGATAGTAAAACAATAAGCTCTGTTATTGGTCTTTCGAACAGTTTTGCTGTTCCATCCTGAATGATTCTCACTTCCACTTTTCGGATTTTTCCGTCACTGCTTGGAAAGGTTTTTACCACCAATCCTATTGGCCGTTCATTTCTGCTGACGTGTGAGTCTTTTAATAAGACTTTATCACCTTTAGAAACGAAACCTTCCACATTTGATAATGCTCTGGTTTGTCATCAAATCCATGGAAGACTGGTTTTGGTGTTTCTTCGCGATTAAACCATAAAGGGAATTCATTATTTTCCATCCAAGGTTGCTCTGTTTGTGTAGCAAAGGGACTTTTTGCAGGCCATGACATCGACTGAATGTGTCTTTCTCCAAGGAATGCCTTCACTGTTGCCCTATGGCACGACGCTTTGAGGTCTTTCTTGGTCTACCAGTACGCTTTAACAACCATTCCATGCTGTTTGTATTTGGTCCATATCTTGGATACAGCTGACTGTGAACAGCCCACATCTTT
>JAOUQV010338087.1:0-10851 GCA_028565295.1 Aspidoras spilotus
AGTTGCTCCCCGGGCGCTGTGATGGGTGCTCACTGCTCCGGGCACGTGTGCTCACTTCACTTGTGTGTATTTGTGTGCTTCACTGCGCGGATGGGTTAAATGCGGAGGACCATTTCCGCTGTGTGCAGACACAGTGGCAGAATGTATCACTTTCACTTTCTTCAAATTTCTATATTTTGGTTTAGCTTGGGGAGCAGCACCTTCCCCAAGTAGGATGGATACCATCCCGCCCTAACAGGCCAGTCCTACCCTAAAAATTACTCCAATTATCTATGAAGCCTTACACAAATATACACAATACACAAATGAAATACGAGACCCGTATACTTGCAGCGTAAGGAAACTTAGCTAAAGTGACATAAGCTTTATCTTCGCATACAAAACACCTTGCATATATAGAAAACTAGAAAAATCGTGTGAGGAGGGAAAACATTCATGTGTTTAGCCTGAAAGAGGAAGCCGAATGTAATCTTCCTTTCATGGACTGCGTGCGACATGCTACAGAAGTGTCTGAATATTGGATCTGACAAAAACTTTTTGCTGAAACAAGCATACCGCACTTTGGCTTCAGTCAAATTAAACTACAACAGATCCATCTTTGTGAGCTTTCTGAAATTCCAGGATAAGGAACTTGTCTTACGCGCTTTACGACAGTGGGATATATTTTACATGAAGGATGTAAACTTTCATTCGCCTATAATGTCTCTGCAGAAACCGATCAGATGAAATTTCGACAGCATTAAGAAACTCCCTGGAAACTGGTCTTCCATGGCTTTCATCACAGCCATATACGAGGGAAGTTATCTTTTAGAATTTGACCATACTATAAGCACTAAATAAATATTGTGGTCAGTTATACTGTTCTTATCTGTATATATACACACACACACACACACACACACACACACGAGTGTGTATGTATTTTATTGGGAACAAATGTCTACTCTCACAATACTCATAGCACATACTTTATAAATATTAGGCCAACTATGTTACTACTCTAAGCAGCAAACTATAATTAGTTGACATGGTCTACTATTTTTAATTAACCACTATGGGATCATGGAATATACCATGCCTGGTTATATTGCCTTTTATTATTATTTTTAGTTAAGAAAAATACTATCTACAAATATAATATTTTTTTTTTTAATGCAACACGGACCTACACATTCTTCTGGGAGAAAAGCATAATATACAGGAACTCCACACATTGCATTGTGTGATTCTGTGGGGTATTTACCTTGCTGAAAAAAGAAAAGGTAGTGAATGTCCGGAGAATTTAATACTACATAGAAAGATTACACCTTCTGCTCAGGCTGACAGAAAACCTATTTAATATTAGACCTTTTTCTCCTTCCTCAAACTCCTCTTCACTTCTTAATTTCACGCAATACTGAATCTATCCTCTTATCAGACCACGCAATATCTAAACTTTTCACTCCTCTACCAGAGACAGCAAATAAAATACTGGAGATTTAATTCTTTACTGCTTTCTAAAGCTTGTCATAACATTAAAGAATGACTAGACAATACAAACTCCTACAAATGAAAATCTTTAAAAACTGAAGACCGTTGGAAGTAAACTTAACATTGTTCAAACAGAACATATTAAAAGTATGTTTTTTTTTCCAAATAAACAACATTATTCACATATATGAATATGGCAATAAACCTACTAAACTCTTGTCCTAGCTTAAAAAGGAACAAGCCTCTGCAATAAATCATGTCAGGTGAAATATGATGGTCAGATAAAATCTACATTTCAATACTCAATTTTATGAATTGGAACATCTCTTAATCAAATATTAATTTGTTTTGAAAAATATACATTTTAACCTCAATCAATAAAGATAAGGAACGTATGTCTTCTCCATTTACAACAGAGGAAGTACTGCGGGCGATACGGTCTTTACCCTCTGGAAAAGTGCCTTCTGGATGGGTTCCCAGCAGAATTTTATAAGTTCTTCTAGCCCATCGTCATTGCTATGTTTATGAACTTCTTTACAAATGGAATCCTGACTCAATGAGGACTGCAGTAATAACATTATAGCATTAAGAGAATAAAGATGATAGAGATTGCTTCTTATACTATCCAAACCTTTTGCTACCAGTTAACTTCAAAATTTCCAAAATGATTGCCCACACTATTACCTCAGCTCATTAACCCTGACCAAACTGGTTTATAAAAGACTCAATATGCTGCCAATTATTTATTGTTTAACGTCATCCATAGCATTTCTAATTCACCTAGCGTGCATGTCTTTGGACTGTAGGAGGAAACCGGAGCACCCGGAGAAAACCCACGCAAACACAGGGAGAACATGCAAACTCCACACAGAAATTGCCACTATCACTATCCACTGTGCCACCGTACCACCCTGATGCTGATAAAGTTAGGATGTTGATTAGCAAATAGATTATTTGGCCCTTCATAAACAATGTGTTATTACCATCATTTTATGCGGAGAAAGCGATCGACAGGGTAAAATAGACATACTTGTTTGCTGTGTTAAATAAAAAAATTATTTTGGCGACAGAATTATTGGGTGGATTAAATCCATGTACAACAACTCAATCCCAAATAAGCATTAATGGCTCCCTCAATGATGTGTTTGCCTAGAGGTTGTCGACAGAGATTCCCCCTCTCCCCATATGTATTCAACTTGGCAATTGAGCCTCTAGCTTCAGTCATATGAGATTGCAGAGAATTTTGGTGGAACGGATAACAAATTTCACTGTATGCTGATATTATTTTATTTCCGAGTGATTCCAAAAACTCAAACGCAGCTGAAATTGACCTTATTGCAATATTCAATATGGTATCTGGTTACAAGGTTAAGCTAGCAAAATCGAACACTTGTTTACTATATGCGGAAATCTTAGTCGGACATACAAATATCTCTCCATTCACATAGGCACAGAATGGATTTAAAATACTGGGGCGTGAACATGTCTCCCAGACTTCCCGACTTATTGTATTTAAATTATACCCCTTTGCTTAAAAAAGCCTTGGAATCTGTATCCCATTTCACTTGAAATAAATATCCTACCAAGATTTGTTTCCGTCTCTGCCCTGCAACCTAAATATGATCTGTAACTCTTGAAACATAATTAATTAATTAATTTATTTGTAAACATGCCTCACCCCCAATCGTTTAAGATCCTGACTAAACTCAAGGCCAACTGTGGCCAGGGGCCACCTGATTTCCAGTTACATTTCTGGGCTTTTAATAAGAAAAATAGGGTTAGCTGAGTGCAAAACAGGTTATCTGCATATCGAATAGATATAGATCGAGCTTTTTGCTCTCCCATTAGCTTGTCTACATTTATTAATAATACGAAAGCACTGCCTTCAGTTACAAGAAAGTACAAGAATTTATTTAGTTTTTGGAAACACATCAGTCTTCTATAACATCTCTCAAGAATGTATAGCAGAAGTCTTAGAACTTGTGTTGGATGATGCACAATGGGATACAATTTACAAGGGTATTTTTTTCCTCCACTGTCATGAATTAATGCAATCGAACAAAATTCTAAATTTATGCATGGGATTTTACCTCACACCTCTCAGGTTAAGCAAGATGTACCCCAACCTATCTTCTGAATGTCGTCCGCATCATGCCTATGGTATCTCTTCGGTACTTGTTTGGATGGCTATGTGGACCCTGTGTCTACTGAGAGGACCTTTAATACTGTTTTCAATATAAAATTATTTACTTATCAGGTGTTGATTTTTCTTTTTCATTTATTCCCCCCCCCCATCTATTGTTTTTGTGATGTTGGTAAATATGTTGTAAAAATAAAAAATAAACAATTAAAGAAAAATATGAGGTAATTATAGCAGGGTTTATGTATTGCTTATAAATGTTTATATATACACTTCATATAAATGTTCACTTTGGATAAAATCATCTGTTAATGGAAATCTTAGTCCTCGTTTTTTTTGCCAATATATAATGAACACATTAGCAATAATGTAAATATTGTTATTGTTAATGTAAATATTATTAAATACATTTAAGTAACCTGCTTTAGCAGATGTTGATAGGGTTACATAGCTAAAAAGCCATCGCTCTGCCACACAATAAGGCAATGAAATGCCCGAATACAAATATATTAAGTTTATTTGATAGGCACAGATACATAGTAGCATAAACAATGTTATTTGATTATAGGGTATTGCTCCAAGCTGATTCTTCTAAGACGCGTTGTTCTGTGAGTATGAATATAGACGGTATACCCACTACAAAAAAATTAGACTACACCACTGATTTGACCTATAAAATCATTCTAACTGCAGTATTAAAGGTTTAAGTCTTTACTGATAAGGTAATTTGACCTATAAAATCTTACCTACAGCAATAAAGCAGAAATTATTTTCTAATACTGTAATGTCAAATAAACTAAAAAAACGTATTATTTCCCAAAAGCTAAAAAAGACTTAACTATAGGTATGCGCGGTGGTGGGGAGTTTCCATAAAGTACGACAATACAAGATTATATAGCTATCATTTTGTATATATCTATAAAAATGTGAGACGGAAGGAAAATTTTATAAAGACAAATATTCAGAACACCGAAAAATTTAGCATCTACAATTCACCTAGCATGAAAGAGCACAGCCACTAACTCTTAATTAAATATGCATTAAAAGAGATAAGAAAAACAACATGTAAAAAGTCAAATAAATAAACAAATTAACAAAAAGGAGAAAAATATTCAATAGATACTCGTTAATACCCTCTGGTAAACACTTCCAGAAGTCCATGGTGCATCTAAACGTATTGATATTAAAAACCCCTAAATCCGTCATAACTGTATATTCTAAAAAACATTAAAGCTGATTATTACCCAGTTCGGAGGACATGATGCAAGAACCCGCTGAAAAACTAAAGACACAGCAAAATGCACTGAAGATTCTATGAACTTGGAACCACGTGGATAAAAAAAGCCAGATCCGCCGAAATGTATTCTGGGAGATAAGTTCCTATTTGCATTGCTCACAAGATGGCGCTGGTGACTTTGAAAAGTAGAAATGTCCGTCACAGAGCATCAACTACTCAATTGTAAAGTAGCCTTTGATACGATGAATGAATAAAATGTCGCCTTTAACCATAAGTCAACGCTACAGGCATAGGCATAATAAACATTAAATAATTAGTACTGGATTTTAAATATTTTATAGAAAAAATAGCAGATTATCTAGACTATGACTGGATATCAAAATTCAACTACAACATTTAGAAATGACAATTACATCATTTATTATTATAATCTCCCTGCTTTTCAGTACACTTTGTTCATCTGTTTAAAAGCTTTTTTATCCCCTAATAATTTTTTTTCAGGTTGCGCCATCAATCATTATTTTTGTAGTGCTTTGTAGTGTGAAATATAAGTTTAAATATGAACAGGGTAAAGATTATTACTGACTCATTAACAACTGTAAGCTAATTTAATAGAAAATGTACAAATCAAGTCAGCTTGACAGCTTTAAAAGACAGCTAGTGTGAGCCAAAGTGCTGTACAAGAAAATTGACGTAAAACATAAACATGTAAGACTCAAGCACATACAACTTGCCAGACATACAACATTTAAAAAGATTCAAATGCCTGAGAGAATAAATGTGTTTTTAGGTTTGACTCAAAATGATCTACGGTAGGGGATTTTAATGTGGGTTGGGAGACAGTGGGTTTATGTGGGTTGGTAGACAGTTCCATAATCTTGGTGCAGCTACAAAAAAAGTAACTTTGTGTTCATACTTCATACAGTAACTCTGTGGACATCTTAACAATAGCAAATAAAAAATGTAAACTTTAAAATGAAATGCTGATGTTGGATTTTGTCCTGGGCTATTTTATAGAGGTAGAAGAATCAATAACTTATTGTCTATATTTGCCTAAGGGTTAATATAATTGGGCTTTTAAATGCAACACAATTAAAGTGTGCATAAAAGCATGACTCGCTCACACAAACATGCCATAAAACAATACATGTCGAAGAGGACATGGAGGGAAGCATGTGAGGAGTCAATGACAGGGAAAGGTAGAGAACTGGCTGATGATGCAGAGAAAAAAGGTGGGTATTTTATGTGTGCAGGAGACAGTGGAAAGGTAGCAAGGCTTGAAGTTAACCTGTACTATCATATTGTGGATAGTGTTGTTAAGTTAATAATATTGTCAAATAGGAGAATTGGAGAATTTTGTCAGAGGCTATGCACCACAAATGGGCTGTGAGTTAGAAAAGAAAGACAGATTTGAGAGGGAATTAAATGAAGTGGTTAAGAGCATTTCCAGGGAGGAGGAAGAGGTGATTTGTGCAGATTTAAATAGACAGATTTCAAGGAAACCTGTTGGTAGAATCAGGAAGTGCAGGAGGTTATTCAGGGAAGGAGCTGAGCAAAGAAGTAATAGGACAGTAAGAAGACTGAGAGGAGTAGGCAGGAATACATAGAAATGCAACATAGGACAAAGTGGGAGGTAACATAGGGCAAACGGAAGGCCTAGGATGAGTTGTATGATGTCCTTTACACATTCCTCAACTTTTATTCAAGATGATGTCACTCGTCTGGCTTTGCTGAAACCTACAGCTGGGTATCATCGACATAACAATGATAACTGATACGATGTATTTGAATCATTTTACTCAGAGGCAGCATAAACACTGAGAATAGTAGTGGGCCTAAGACAGAACCTTAAGGGAAATCACATTTTATATTACACCTCTTAGATGTGTCTCTGTTTAAATTTAAACACAAATAATGTTCAGATAAATATAATCTAAAACCAGGAGAGGGCTGTTCTCTTATCTCTAACAACATTCTTTAGTCTATAAAGCAGAATAGTATGATCAATGGTATCAAAAGCTGCACTAAGGTTAAGCAACACAAGCAGGGATACACAGCCCTGATCAGATGTAATTAGTATGTCATTAACCACTTTAACGTGTGCTGTCTCTGTGTGGTCATGAGGCCTAAAATCTGGTTCATGGGTGTAGTTCCTGTGTAGGTATGAACATAATTGCTGAGGTATAATAATAATAATAATAATAGATACTTTATTGATCCCCTTAGGGAAATTCTTTCTCTGCATTTAACCCATCCAGGGCTGAACACCTAGAGCAGTGTGCTGCACTCCACTGAGGCCCCTGGGGAGCAGTTGGGGATTGGGTGCCTTGCACAACAGCACTTCAGCCATGACTTGCCTAGAGTGGGGTTCGAACCAGCGATCTCTTTGTCCCCAGCCCTTTACCCTATCCATTAAGCCTCGGCTGACCCAATTATTGACCTAAGATGTTGAGGTTCCCTTTGGAAGTGATCAGGGTGGACAGGATTGGGAATAAGGGACATCAAAAGGACACCACAGATTGGAAAATTGGGTGACAAATTTATAGAGCGCAGACTGGGATGGTTTGGAGATGTTCAGAGGAGGGATAATGGATATATTGGTAGGAGGATGTTAGATATGGAGCTGTCAGAATGTAGGCAGAGAGAAAGGCTGAAGAGGAAATATGTATGTGGTTAATATAGACATGCATGTAGCTAGTGTGAGAGGAAAAGATACAGAGGACACAGTGAGGTAAAAAAATACTGACTTGCTGTGATGACCCCTAATAAAGGAGAAGCATAAACATAAAAAAGAGTTGAGGAATTACATTTGAATAAATATGTCAGATCAATATGTAAAAGCTCTTAGTGCTGCTAGAGCAAAATATCTCTCCTCGCTAATAGATAAAAAATCCTCACTTTTTTATTTAATACCATAGCAAAACAAACTAGGATTAAGACTATTGCAAAAGCGTATCCACCATCAGGTTGTAGTTGCGACGATTTATGAATTATTTCAGTGATAAAGCTGAAAACATAAGTGTCAAAACGAATACTGTAAATCTTAACTCAAGTAATCTAAGTCAGCTAGATGTCAATATATTTACCTTAGACCAGAAATTATCCTACTTTAACCCTCTCCAAGAGACAGAGTAATTTCATTAGTTTCATAATCACAATCAACAACATCTTATTAGATCCCATACCCATAACTTTACTCAACAATGTACTACCGGTAATAATCAAATGATCAATTCCTCTCTTAGTACTGGATATGTCCCTAAATCATTTAAATTAGCAGTTATAAAACCTATGATTAAAAATCCTAACCATGACCTCTGCCAGATTTCGAATTATAGACCAATATCTAACCCCCCCTCCTCTCCAAAACCCTTGAAAAGGTTGTAGCACAGCAGTTATATTCCTACCTGAATAAAAATAATATTTTTGAAAATTGCCTAAAAGATTTAGGCTCCATTATAGCACAGAGACAGCACTGATTAAAGTTGTAAATGATTTGCTACTGGCCTCTGATCAGGGATATGTTTCCATGCTTATATTGCTTGACCTAAGGGCAGCTTTTGATACCAAAATATATTTTAATATAAGCAGAATGACTCAACCTAGTACATTTATTATAGCTGGTACAAAGCCACAGAACATGTGTGCAAAGTTTGAAGTTCCATATAACCAAGACATTGCTAATACATTGAACATAATTATGATGGGGGAAGCAGAAACAGGCTCAACTGCTGGTAAACTTTTACCATTGATAGCATCCACTGTATGTTTTTGTGGATATCTGCATCACATGGTCAGGATAGCAACACAGATCATCAGGACTGACAACACCAAGTTGGGCAAATGTCAATGCTATCTGATTAAGAAGAAGGTATGGGAGTATTAACAGACATAAAACAAACCCTGGAAAATCCCTGTTTGACTAGTTACCACCTGGCACATGGAAAACTACCTCTTCTCAAGAACAATGGCCTACCTCACACCTCACTGACTGATTACTGCCGCCTTGTAAATTCTGCACATTTTGCACATCTATTCAGTCACTTTACAGATTTCTAATTTATACTATAACTTATAATGTAGTTTAAACTGGGTTATGGCTGGCACGGGTAGCGCTGGCATCTCACAGAAATAAGGTCTTAGGGATGATTTCCGGATGGGGGTCTCGTGTTCTTTCTGTGTGGAGTATGCTTCTTATTTCTAGTGTACTCTGAGTTCCTCCATCATTTTTCTAAAGTGATTAGTGTGTGACCTATGATGGAGTTGCACACTGTCTATTTTTGTTATTGTTAGGCACAATGGTAATACCATGATGTGTGTAATGCACTACTTTACCTGCTGTGCTTCTAGCATTGCAAGCGTAACTTGACATCAGATAATACAGTAAACAAGCCCTGAGAAGGCCTCATTAAGTGTACTGATGAATATATAAAATTTAATTATAATTACTGATGTTTGTTCTTGCAGAGAATTTCATTGCATGCAAGCACATACAATGATCATAAAAGCCAGAAGACACCTCCATTGGCTTTCAACCAATTAGAGCATGTTGTTTCAGTCATTATGTTAAAGAAGTATGATAATATCTTGATTGCAAACTTGTATAAATAAAAAAAAAATTCTTCTGATAAACCGCAAAAAATGTTGCTTGACCGTTGGATGTGTGTTGCGCACATGACTGCAAAAATTTTTAATCATGTAGTCAACTGATAAAGACATCAAAGGTGTTCAAACACACATTACAGTGATGATTGACATCGTAATGACTCAACAACAGGTTATAAAACCTTTGCGACAGTAGTTTCATTGTGTACTTATAATTAAATTGTGTAGTCATAAAGAAATGGTTCTGAATAAAAAGCATTAGCAAAGGTTGCCAGTCATGAACATCTGATGACACACTGTATACTTCCTGTATGGGAGTATGCTTCCATTAAAAAAATAAGGCAGGCCTGGCGTTGTAGGGAGGTCTTTTATTCTGAGTATGATTACAAATCCAGACCCCATGGTATTATCATTTTTATGTTATTTTGTTCTTCCATTCAACACATTCCATTATGTAATAAATAAAGATTTTCAACTCGAATATTTAATTCATTTAGATCTTGCATGTGTTTTCTTTATTTTTTTGTGTCCCTTTTGCTGTGAGGTGAAAGCACTACACTCTGCACCACTGTGCCTCCCTGAAGTCCAATATTCTTTGTAATACCTCACATTGTTATTTAACTGACTCTTTAAAGAATATAGGCAGAATGTTGTGAATCATAAACAGCCATGAGCTTTTCATAGGACTTAGTCAGGTACTCCAGCTTTCCTGCCTCCGCATCTGCAAACATCATAACTAAAGCTGTTTCCCCCTGCTGGAACCTGTCTAGCAAGACCCTGGTCTTTTGTGTCTGTGTCAAAGAGAATGCTGATTTACAACTCATGCGTGTCTTTTTCTCCAGTCACTCATCTAATGGGATCAGCAGGTTTCCCTGTCATTGTTTATTAATTTATTTTCAAATACTTCAGCAAACTTTCCTGACTGGTTATTATCCTTGCCTGATTTATGAACTCATTTCATAGAATCAAAAATCATTACAGTAAGAATGTTCTTTCTCTTCAAAAATTAATTACCATTATCATTACTCTAAAGTCTGATGTCTTTTCCCATCATTTTGTATCCGTTGTTCTTCTTGTCTTTAGCTCTACACTATGCTCATTTTGAGGGATTTTAAAATGTTGAGTGGTACCAATAAGCCTATAGAGAAGTTTAGAAAAAGTGAAATTTATTTTCATGTAATTATGTGCCTCATGTTATACATTAAGTTTGGTTTTATTGTTATGTAATATGAATCAGACTCATTGTTACTTCTTCTTCTTCTTTCGGCCTCTACCTTTTATCTGGGGTAGCCACAGCGTGTCAGTCTTCGTTCACACACATTTATTCTGTCTTACAAGTGTTGACTTTCATTCCCCTCCTTTCCAGAGCATACCTCCACCTCTCCAAATTATCTTCTAG
>JAOUQV010338126.1:0-10846 GCA_028565295.1 Aspidoras spilotus
TATAACCAGAGCTCTTTCAGGTTTCTCAGCGGGCGTCTCACTGAGGAGGGCGAACCTGTTGGACACGTGAATCGGAGGGGAGTGGTGCTCTCGTAGGCGAGCCTCAGCGTTAGCGTTGGCTTTGCGAGAATGCCGCCGGGTCGTCACCCAAGCGCCCTGCTATGAGGGCTCTAATGCCGGAGAGGAGGAACTTCTATCTCCACCTAAGGCATTCAGACTTTCCCTCAATGTAACAGGACTACTATCACTACCATCACCTCCTCATCTCCTTTGTTTCCTTCACCAACATGCCCATTGAACTCTGCACCAATCACAACTATCTTCTGTCTGGGAAAGCTCTCTACTACTTAATCTAGCTTCTTCAAGAATCTCTTGTTCTCCTCCAACTCACAGCCAACGTTTGGTGCATAGCTACTGACAGCATTCACTATTACACCTTCAATTTCTAACTTTAAACTCATTACCCTATCTGACACCCTTTTCACCTCAACAACACTCTTTGCATAGTCCTCTTTAAGGACCACCCCAACTTAATTTCTCTTCCTATCCACACCATGATAGAACAGTTTAAAACCTGCACCAATGCTTCGAGGATTGCTACTCTTCCACTTTGTCTCCTGCACACACAAAATATCTATCTTTCTTCTCTCCTTCATGTCAGCCAGTTCTCTACCTTTCCGTGTCATCGTCCCTACCTTCAGAGTTGCTACCCTCAATCCTACACTCTTGACTCTCCTGTTGTCTCTCCCTTTCCTCACACGCTTCCCTCCTTGTTGTCTTCGGCAAACAGTAGCCCAATTTCCGCCAGTACTCTGCTTGCCACCAGTACTGGTGGCAGTAGTTGTAACCCGGGCATTCAGTATTAACATTCTGTAACACGCATTTTAATTTCTGGCAAATGTTTTGTGCCGTATGCCCTTCCTGATGCAACCCTCACCATTTAGCCGGGCTTGGGACTGGCAGTAGAAATACACTGGCTTGTGCTCTCTAAAGGTTGGTTTAACCGGTGTAAAACTTTTGGTGAAATGAAAATGCGGGTTATTATTCGTATCGGATCAGTCGCGGCCCGGGTGAACAACAACTGCCACCAGTACTGGTAGCATTCAGGGTACTGGCGGAAATTGGGCTACTGTTTACCGAAGACAACTAGGAGGGAAGCGTGTAAGGAGACAGAGAGAAAACAGGACAGTCAACGGTGTAGGGCTTAAGGTAGCAACCCTGAATGTAGGAACAATGACAGGAAAAGGTAGAGAATTGGCTGACATAATGGAGAGAAGAAAGGTGTATATTTTGTGTGTGCAGGAGACAAAGTGGAAGGGTAGCAAGGGTGGTTTGCAGGATTACTCTGGTAGTTAGGAAAAGGAAGAGGGCAAATATAGAGGAGGACAAAAAAGAAGGAATGCTGTGTGGAGTTAAGAAAAGACTTAAGAAAGGTTTTGGGTGTTTGCAAAGAGCTTCCAGATGACTGGGTAGCAGCAGCAACGGTGATTAGACAGACAAGCACGAAGGTACTTTGTGTGTCATCTGGACAGATGAAAGACAACAAGTTAACCTGGAGGTGGAAAAGACTCGCTGTGGCGACCCCCTAATAAAAGGGAGAGGCCAAAAGCAGAAGACAAAACCCAGCTTCTGCTTGAGTGCGGGCCAGAGTGGCTTTGATCTTTGTCTCATAGAAAATGAATGGAGCATGAAAACGCACACAGCGGGCACACTGTTTGAGATATATCTTACCTCTATACAATGTTTCTCTTCCTGTTCGAGCCGAAATTTTCGGTATATGGCCCATGTCAATAATGTAAAAAATGTGGAAAAAATAAGCTGGAAAACGTTCTGAAAATCGGGTGGCAATTATAATACTAAAGTGCAGTTCCTGCAAAAACTGTGATGTGTGTTACCCTGGTGCACCCCATTATAGAAATAATTAGCATTTAGCTAATTCAATTAGGGTTAACACAAACATAAGCATTATCAGTTAGCATTAACACACATGTTAGCATTAGCTGTTAGAATTAGCATTAGCAGTTAGCATTAACTATTAGCATTAGCAACAAGGATTATTAATTAGCATAAACATCAACATTATCAATTAGCATTAGATAATATAAATGACCATTGACAGTTAGCATTAGCAATTAGCATTGTTACAAATATTAGCATTTGTTGTTAGCAAATGCCATTAGCACTTAGCATTAGTGGTTAGCATTAACTGTTAGCATTAGCAGTTATTATCAGCATCTAGCATTATCACCAAGAATAGAAATTAGCATTATCACTTATAATTAACAACAACATTAACATTAGAAAATTTCCATTAGCATTTAGCATTAACACTTAGCACTGCAACACCTGCTATCATTAGCTGTTAGAATATTAACATTACCAATTACCATTAGGATTTGGCATAAGCAGTAAGCATGGCCACAAATGTAAACATTAGCTTTTAGCATTAGCAATTAGCTTTAGTCGTCAGCATTAACAGTTAACATTAGCAATTATCATTCTATGGATTGTCCTTACAACTATAGTAATACCAACAGATTTGTGAGTGTGTGTCTGTGTGCCTGCATGTGGGGGTCTGTGAGAGAGAGACAGAAAAAATCCATTGTATCAGACTTGTTAACCTGAGTGATAAAGCTGTAAAATGCATCCTCCAAACAGGCATAACTCAGAAATATTTAAAACTATCACTTAGCTGAAAATACGGTACAAGAGTGGACCCTTTGACAATTGCTGTAATGTAAAAATTATTTATATAGAGAATAAGATTTTTTACAGGTTTAACACAAATAAAAAATCTGGAAATATCAAATCTGATTTCCTTAAATTAACATGGCAGTTAATGGGTCTAATGCTAAACAAATCTTAATAAGTTTCAAAATATATTTTTTGATCAGTGTCATCTTTTGGACTTTAATCAAGAAGACATGGCTCTGTTATTTTTGTTTAAATGGTGTTTATAGCAAAAATTATATTAAAGATATAAAGATAATATAATGTTTGGTGAATTCAGGTATTTTTCAGAAACCTTCTCCCATTTATTTCTATTGAAGTTTTGAATTAAAACCCTGTTTTTTTCCTCTGGCACACCTCCTGAACAACCACTCATAACTCAGAATATATTTAAGTTATGGCTTAATTGAATATTGTAAGCATCAGGAGACCTTGGGCTTTGTTTTGCTATAACATTTGTGTAGATTGATGAAATTTTTTTCATGTGTTTGTCAATCTGTAAGATATTTTATATCCTCATAGAGAAGACCCGTCTCTACGATTTAAATTTTAAATGGAGTTTCTAGATGAAACCTTTAGAATTTTATGCAACAGAGATGAGAAAGATTTTGATTTATTTCAAAAACCGGTGTTGTGCCTTGAGGGCGCAATTATTGTGTTATTTCATAGGAATGTGTTAGTTTTTAAAAGCTATGGGTGTTTAGGTAATTTAAGAGTGTATTATAACAAATAAATATCTAGACATTGTGACATAAAGGCTTTGGAATAGTTTAAATAGTGAGGTAATGGAATTAAAAGTTAGTATTGTCTTGTGATTAGCAAAGTTCACATATAATTGCATTTTTCTCTGTTAAAGTCAGAGCGAGTTCCGCTTGATCATTGTCCAACATTTTCTGCATGAATTTGATGAAATGTGCTTTAATTTCAGGATTCTCCTTTTTCAGTGAAAAAAATTGTTTAACAGCCTGCTCTCTATTGTTCAGTAGATTTATTCTTGGAAAACGAAATAGTAGTGGTGTGACCCAGCTGTTCTCCTGGTTTGGAAAGACTTTGTTGTCCATTACTGTCATGAATAATTTATCATCAGTTGATAAATCTTGTTTGTTGTCGCTTTTTCTTTTAACAAATATCTGTTTTCTAGATTTGTGAACACAAATTGTTTCTCCCTAATAATAGAAGGATAGGAGCGTCGTTATTGATCTGATAAATTTAGTTTTGAATCGAATTTAAATGAGGATAATGTTGCAAACTCTGGAGAATTTCCGACCTGTCATTTGGAACTAAGTCGCATTCGATTAGTGGTGGTAACGAAATGTCGGTTTTCCCATGGTTTTGTGTCTGTCCTAAAAAGTTAAAAAACTCTGAACGAGCTAACAACCTATTTCAATGACTGTTGAATCTCCATAAGCTTTTTTGAGGCTGTCCCAAATTGTGTCAAGCCCTGCATTCAAATTTGACTAACTTGCTGCACGAACACTTTTTGACTATTTCCTTTGATTCAGGACCTAACCATTCATCCGATTAATCCTCTGTCTGTAGAGAAGACAGATTTATGTCTTTAATTCCATTTAGGAACGAAACCTTCCACATTCGGTAATGCTCTGGTTTGTCATCGAATATTTGGAAGACTGTTTTTAGCGTTTCTTTGCGATTAAAGCATGTGCTCCAAGGCTGATCTGTTCGTGTAACAAAAGAGTTTCGGTTTAAAGGTTAATATTCCCATTTTAAAATGTTGACTACTTTTTATTAACTGTTGTTATTAGCAATTAGGTTATGCAATTAGTATTAACACCAAGATTAGCAATTAGCATTAGCTAATAGGAATTACTATTAGCAGCTAGAATTAGCAATTAGCATTGTTACAAATGTTAGCATTATATAACAGATATTACCATTAGCAATTAGCATTGTGACAAATGTTAGCATTAGCTGTTAAAATTGGCATTAGCAATTAGCATTAGCAGTTTCATTAACTATTAGCATTAGCAATTAGCATCAGCACTTAGCATTAACACCAATATTTGCAATTAGCATTAGCTAAAAGGAATTACCATTAGCAGCTAGCATTAGCAATTAGCCCACGCTCACATTGTTACAAATGTTAGCATTTCTTGTTAACAATTGTTTTTAGCATTAGCAATTAGCATTAACTACTGGCATTAGCAATTAGAATTAGCACTTAGAATTAACTGTTAGCATTAGCAATTAGCATTACTATTAGCATTTGCAATTAGAAGTTAGAATTAACTGTTAGCATTAGCCATTAGGATTAGCAATTAGCATTAGACAATATAAATTATCATTAGCAGTTTGCATTATCTGTTAGCACTAGGATTAGCAATTAGTATTAACACCAACATTAGCAATTAGCATTTGCTAACATAAATTACCATAAGCAATTAATAATGTGACAAATGTTAGCATCTGTTAGAATTAGCATTAGCAATTAAAATTATCTATTATCTGTTGGTCTGAACAAATTCTCATTGCTTAATAACGTGTTTGTCAATAGATTTTTTTATATCCTCATAGAGAAGACCCGTCTATACGTTTAAAAGTTATGAGACAGAGTTTCCAAAAGTTTCATTAATTAAATCTTGTATATCACAGAGTGTGAATTGTCTAGTGCTAGAGAGTAAATAGACTTCGCACATACATTTCTGGTTGTTTTGATATGTGACCTGTGCGATCCCTCTTTAACTGAAGGAGGAGAAACGTGTGTTCAAGTGGGTGGAATAATAATAATAATAATAATAATAATAAATCAAAGATCAATATGTGTCTTAGCAACTAGAAAGTACAGTTCCTGCAGAAACTGCGATCTGTTTTGCCCCAGTGCACCCCATTATTACAATAATTAGCATTTAGCTAATTAAATTAGCAATTAGGATTAACAACAACGTTAGCAAGTAGCATTAGATAATAAGAATTACCATTTGCAGAATTAGCAATTAGCATTGTTAAAAAAGTTAGCATTTGTTGTTAGCAATTGTCAGGAGCATTAGCAATCAGTATTAGTGGTTAGCATTAACTATTAGCTTTAGCAGTTAGCACCTACTATTAACACTAACATAAGCAATTAGCATTAGCAATTAGCACTGCAACACATGCTAGCATTAGCTGTTGGAATTATTATTAGCAATTAGCATTAACACCAACATTAGCAAGTAGCAGTAGCTAATAACAATTACAATTAGAAGCTAGCGTTAGCAATTATCATTGCTACAAATGTTAGCATTTGTTGTTAGCAATTGTCAGTAGCATTAGCAATCAGCATTAGTGGTTAGCATTAACTATTAGCGTTAGCAATTAGTATATATTAGTATAGCACCTACCATTAATAGTAACATAAGCAATGAGCATTAGCTAGCAGTTATTACCATTAGAATTTGGCATAAGCAGTTAGCATGGCTAGAAATGCTAGCATTAGTTTTTGCATATCTTATTAATATCAGCAATGAGCATTATCTAACAGAAATTACATTAACAATTAAAATTGTGACAAATTAGCATTAGCTGATATAATTAGCATTAGCAATTAGAATAAGAAATTAGCATAAGCAATTAGCATTTACTATGAGCATTTGCAATTAGAATTAGTAATTGGCATTAATTAGCATACATTACTGTTAGCATTAGCAGGTAACAGTAACTATTAGCTTTAGCTGTTAACATTAATAGTTAGTATTAGCCATTATAATTAGCAATTAGCTTAAACATCAACATTAGCAATTAACATTAGAAAGCATTTAGCATTGTTACAAATGTTAGCATTTGTTGTTGACCGACTTACAGCAGTGTGAATATCGGCGCAATATTAAGTCAATGGAAAATTTTGCGCACAAAATTGCACACAGCATCTTTAAACACGCGCACTTTAACATGCACTCATTTTTTGGTATGAGACCCTTGCGATTCCTCACTGTAGGAGGAGAAAGGCGCGTTCAAGTGCGTGGAATAATATTAATAGTAATAATAAGAAGAATACATTGACTACATATATATATGTAAATATTTATAATATAACACAGACATACATAATTATATGCATGTATATATATACACACATACATAATTATATGTATCCATATAAATGGCCCACCCTGTATTATGGCATGAACTATTGGGAACCTAGGGACAATTTTATACTCGGTGACTATGCAAAGATGTTTTTTCTTGTAATATGGAAAAAATTCATTATGATTTCAATGTAACTGTTACCTCAAGAGCACTGTGCTTTAATGTTACTATAACAACAAGGAGTGAATAAGGTTAGACAGCAGTGATGTCAGGCAGTATTGTTGCAACATCAATGAAATGTATGCTGGTACCTTAGCTGATATTTTTTAAACACAAGTTTATAAACGTATTTAAAAACAAGTTTCAAACACTGAGAAATCTTGCATTTAACTCAGAATGTTCATGCAGGAATATTGTAATACAAACCCGATTCCAAAAACCTTGGGACACAGTACAAATTGTCAATATGTGAAGTGCAATGATGTGGAAGTTGCAAAATTCCATATTTGATTCAAAATAGAACATAGATGACATATCAAATGTTTAAATTGAGAAAATGTATCATTTAAAGAGAAAAATTAGGTGATTTTAAATTTCATGACAACAAATTTTGTTTACCACATCTACACCCTTTCTCTTTACAACAGTCTGGGGACTGAGGAGACAAGTTGCTCAAGTTAAAGAATAGTAATGTTAACCCATTCTTGTCTAATATAGGATTCTAGTTGCTCAGCTTTCTTAGGACTTATTTCTCGTATCTTCCATGTGATAATGCGCCAAATGTTTATTTGGGTGAAAGTTCAGTGCCAGGCCCTTTTTCTACTCAGCCATTATGCTGTAATTAATGCAGTATGTGTGGTTTACTATTGTCATGTTGGAAAATCAAAAACGTCATCTGGATGTTGCAAACAGGGGTAAACTACGGCCCGTTGGTCTTTTTAAAATTTGTAAATCCCAAATCAAAGGGTAAACAGTGTTTGGAATATTGGCGGAATTACAACATGACACAGCGCATTACTACAACTTTATTAACTATAACAAGTTTTCATAATAGTGCACGCTCTTCTTTTTTAGAAGTTTTGTTTCTTTAGTGCATGGGAACGCAGGTGTGGTGAAAAAGATGAATACGAGATGACGATTGGAAGAAGAGGCGTCATCTGGGTGGGTGTTCATAACTGGAAGTACAGACTTTAAGCTTGCTGAAATCAAAGGAAAATGTTTATGAACGTACTTATAAACATAGATACAAGCAAATCAAATATTATGAAGCACCTTGCAGCGTCTCACCCTTCCAAAATAGTTTTATTGATTCAAAGGTAGTGCGCAATAAATGTTAAAAACATCTAAAGTCAAAGTAAAGTCAAAGTAGGCAAAGTAATCTAAATTACGTTTATCACTGTCCCCTGGTGATGACATTACAGACATTGAAAGTGAAAAAGTGAAAGTAATCCATTTTTGCCACTATGCTTGCACACAGCGAAATTTGTCCTCCGCATTTAACTTATCCGTGCAGTGAAACACACATATGCACATATACAAGTGAGCACGCGTGCCGGGAGCAGTGAGCAGCCCTGCACAGCGCCCGATGAGCAACTGGGGGTTAGGTTCCTTACCCAAGGAGCCTCCGGTCGCAAGGCTGGTTCCTTAACCACAAGCCTACGACTGCCCCTTTATACATAAGAACATAAAAGACATTATACATAAAGTAAACACTAACTAAAGTTATTATTAACAGACACAGAAAACAGTACAAAAACAGTAAAGTGCACTTGTGTCTATGATGGTAATGCAATTGAAGTGAACACGGTAAAAATTTAAATACAATGTAATGCAACTGAAGTATGAATTAAAAAATAACTATAATAATAATAATAATAATAGCAATAATAATAATAATAACAGTAGCAATGATAATAATAATAATAATAATAAAATACAATATATAATATAATAATAAATGATTGATAACGTTAATGCAATTGAAATGGTTAGAAGATAAATAAAATTATAAATAATAGTCCTGAGTTGTTGTTCACAGTAAGAAAGAGTCACAATTGCAGCAAAGCGTTATGTGCAAAAAAAAGTTATTTGCAAATGGCATAGTAGTGCAAAAAAGAGTCCTGTGTGTATGTGTGTGATGGGGGGGGTGTTATTTCCTTAGAAGTCTGGATGAAGCTGTGTGTAGGTAATTCAGCATCCTTACCGCCTGGTGGATAAAGCTGTTTTTGAGTCTTGTGGTGTTGTAACACAGAATTCTGTACCTTCTTCCAGAGGGGAGGATGCTGAACATTGTGTGCAGGGTGGTTTGTGTCACTCACAATTGTAATTGCTTTTCGAGTGAGACGGCTTCCTCCCCACACAGTGATGCAGCTGGAAAGAATGCTTTCAATGGTGCCTCGGTAGAAGGTGGTCATAATGGATGGTGGGGCCTGTGCCTGCTTAAGCTTGCGCAGGAAATAGAAGCGCCGCTGTGCTTTCTTTACCAGTGATGATGTGTTAATGGTCCGTGAAAGGTCCTCGCTGATGTGCATGCCCAGGAATTTGGTGCTCCTTAATTGCTCCACAGCTGCACCATCGATGTTCAGGGGTGAGTGATAGGTGTGACCTTTACGGAAGTCAACAACAATCTCCTTGGTCTTGCTGACATTCAGTAGGAGGTTGTTGTTCTTGCACCAGGTAGTTAGAACGTTGACCTCCTCTCTGTAGTAGGACTCGTCGCCTTTGGTTTTAAGACCCACTGGAGCGGTGTTGTCTGCAAACTTCACTATGTGGTTTATGCTGTGGGTTGTTGTGCAGTCATGTGTCAGCAGGGTGAAGAGCAAGGGACTAAGCACGCAGCCTTGGGTGACTCCTGTGCTTAGTATAGTGCTACTTGAGGTGTTGTTGCCTACACGTACCGCTTGTGGCCTCTGGCTGAGGAAGTCCAGCAACCAGTTGCAGAGGGAAGTACTAATCCCCAGCTTGTCAAGTTTACAGATGAGTTGTTGGGGTATTATGGTATTGAATGCCGAGCTGAAATCTATAAACAGCATTCGCACATACGAGTCCTTCTTGTCTAGGTGGGTGAGGGCTGGGTGAAGGGCAGAGCAGATTGCATCTTCTGTGGATCGTTTTGCACGGTATTCAAACTGACACGGGTCCAGTGTTGGTGGGAAGATTGTTTTGATGTGTGTCATGACTAGCCGTTCGAACCACTTCATAATGATGGGAGTCAGTGCCACAGGACAGTAGTCATTAAAACAGGATGGAGCAGATTTTTTGGGTACAGGTACGATGGTTGTGGTTTTGAAGCGTGTTGGAACAGTATATGTGTGATGGGGGTGTTATTTCCTTATAAATCTGGATGAAGCTGTGTGTAGGGAATTCAGCATCCTTACCACCTGGTGGATAAAGCTGTTTTTGAGTCTTGTGGTGTTGGAGCGCAGACTTCTGTACCTTCTTCCAGAGGGCAGGATGCTGAACATTGTGTGCAGGGTGGTTTGTGTCACTCGCAATAGTTATTGATTTTCGAGTGAGACGGCTTCCTCCCCACACATTGATGCAGCTGGAAAGAATGCTTTCAATGATGCCTTGGTAGAAGGTGGTCATAATGGATGGTGGGGCCCGTGCCTGCTTGAGCTTGCGCAGGAAAAAGTGGCGCCGCTGTGCTTTCTTCACCAGTGATGATGTGTCAACGGTCCATGAATGGTCCTTGCTGATGTGCATGCCCAGGAATTTGGTGCTCGCTAATTGCTCCACAGCTGTACCATCGATGTTCAGAGGTGAGTGATAGGTGTGACCTTTACGGAAGTCAACAACAATCTCCTTGGTCTTGCTGACATTCAGTAGGAGGTTGTTGTTCTTGCACCAGGTAGTTAGAACGTTGACCTCCTCTCTGTAGTAGGACTCGTCGCCTTTGGTTTTAAGACCCACTGGAGCGGTGTTGTCTGCAAACTTCACTATGTGGTTTATGCTGTGGGTTGTTGTGCAGTCATGTGTCAGCAGGGTGAAGAGCAAGGGACTAAGCACGCAGCCTTGGGTGACTCCTGTGCTTAGTATAGTGCTACTTGAGGTGTTGTTGCCTACACGTACCGCTTGTGGCCTCTGGCTGAGGAAG
>JAOUQV010338135.1:0-10846 GCA_028565295.1 Aspidoras spilotus
ATGTTTTAGGTCATATTAAGGTCATATTTATGCAGAAATATAGAAAATTCTAAAGAGTTCACACACTTTCAAGCATGTATATACCTTGCGGTCCTAAGCCCAAAAGGGTGAGGGTTGCGTCAGGAACAGCATCCAGAATAAAACGTGCCAGATCGTAATGTGAGTGACTCGTTGTGGCGACACTTGTAACCCCAGGACTACTATATCATTCTACTTTACCTCATGACCTCATTGTTGTTTAGAAGTTACAATGGGTTCCTTCGTGACCTTGCAGAGTATTACATTCCATAATCTTGGTGTGATACTTGGTTAACTACCATCAGATAGGTAACAATGTACTCCAGAATTTTTATCCATGTGTACAATGTCTGTCTGACTGTGGATTGGTGAAGCTTAAAGAATTTATAGGTAGTTTTGTAATAACGTGCAGACTTAGTTCATAGTATGATTCATGTCCACAAAAATATCGTGAGGATCACACTTTGCTAGATCTCAGTACTTCAAATAAAACTGAATGCCCATTCACACCTGATTGTCTTCACATTTCACCACTGACTCAAATTTTCCCTTCAAATGATCTACTAATTCTTCTTGCATTTATACTATTTACATTTTTTATATAATTTGTATTTATCAACATATACTGGTTTTAGGTAATATTAAAGCAGGAAAACTACGTTTCTAAAGGGTTCACAAATTCCAAGCGCTTAAATACTAAGAGTCACAAAACAGGATCAAACTTTATAGCCATTTACAGACTTTGGTTAGGATTGGGTTGTATATTTAGTCATTCTCCTTGACAGAATTGTATAATTTAGGACCTGACCTTTAAACACTGTCCATGTATATTTTATATGATTGATGTCAGGACTTTAAAGTTTTTCGGATGTGTTTTATTCTCACCCATTGCAATGTTTTGAAATGACACTTTAGTATTTATAGATGATTATGGCTTTAGAGGGCACAAGCCAGTGTATTTCCAGAACCGGTCCCAAGCCCAGATAAGTGGTGAGGGTTGCGTCAGGACATTTGCCAAATCAATGATGGAAGTTCTTTAATGAGGATTGACTTGCTGTGGTGACCCCTGATGAAGAGAGAGGCCAAAATGCGAGGAAAGAAAAAGTCTTCTATCAATCAATTATTTATCTATTATTAAATCCAGTGGCACGGCATAAGAGCACAATGTTACCATCACCATGCTTAACAGTTGGTACTGTACATGATGCCCAGGGTTGAATGCATCTGTTTTTGTTTTTCCAAACATAACTCTAATCATTTTGGCCAGAAACTCACTCTTTTACCACACAGGTTTTTTTTTAGTTTAATGAAATTTTATTTTAGGTTATAGGTGTAGCTTCTGGTTTAGAGACTCTTCGTCTGTGTGAAACTGCTTGAATGTAGACAGTGACATGGGTGTTCAAGATCTATGGCAGCCATGCACTTACTTTAGATGGTTCTACAAGTATTATTGTTACTGCCATTATGATTATAATGTATAAGTCCTTACAGTTAAGGATGGTATTTTGGGTCTTCTTTCAGACTTTGGTAAATAACGTCACCTCCTAATAATGTGTATTAATTCATTATCTTTCACTTAATCCACATGGGGTTACGGACACAGCCGGTGCCCATCTGGCAGCTCCGGGCGTAACGGCAGGATCATCCTTAAACAGTGCCACTTCATCCACACACACATATGCAGAAAACATTAATACACTAAAGGCAATTTTAGAGACACCGGTTAACTTAACACGCATGCTTTTGGAATGCGGAAGAAAACTGAAGCAATCCAAACAAACACAATGAAATTTCCACACAGAAATTTCCAGAGTCATCCTACCCAGGGATTGAACCCAGGTCCTTCATGTTGTAAGGCAACAGCACTACACACTGTGCCACAGTGCGTCCCAAATGTGTATTTATACACAATTATTTGAACACAACTAGGCATTCATTTATTGTGGAAAAAAATCTTTCAAAACTGTGAAATCTATAAAAGATATACACAAAAGTTACAGTATAATACTTTGTCCTACACAAGTCACACATTCAGGACTATTTCATTAGGAATATATGTGTACGGTACGTACAATTTTGATTCTGTGATAAAAAGAGAGTGTACCATTACCTCCATGGGATACTGTTCTCCATCGATGGTGTGCTCTGATCCTGGTCCTCCATTCTTGCCCCAGTGAAAATGAACTTCCATTGCTTTGTAATTACTCATGAGCCATGCACCATCGATCACAGCATGACCTGACAAGTTAAACTTGACTAGGGATAATAAAATAGTTATTAGCTCCAGACACACTTTAAGTACTTTTTTAAGAGAATTAAACACATAGAAATACTAATATATTAAAACTTTAATTGTGGTGATAGGATCATCTGTATATATGTAATCCAATATGTTTATAATAATCTCTTGTCACTAAAATTCTACAACATTTAGGATTACATCATTCCTTTTAAAGGAGGCCACCCACCATGTCATCTCAAGTCTATAATTCCAATTATAGATATATATAGATTATAGATTCCAATTATATATAACCTTGCAAAGTTCAGCCATGTTACTCCCTTGCTCTATACCCTTCATTGGCTTTCTTTATATCAGATATAAAACCTCGATTTTTTGCCATACAAAGCCCTTCAGTACTTAATGTCAATGGTCAAAGCCTAATGCTTACACAGAGCTCTTTTTGGATCAAGTACAACTCCACTCAATCCACGATTATTCTTCACACATAGAAGACAAACATCCAGACTTTTCCCTATATTGGAATCATGGTAGTAAGAACTTCCTTTGAGTGTCCAGCAGAAGCTCTTGCTGTATTCAAACGCCCTAATCAATAGGATTTGTATAGCTTTGGAACATTTTTGGGTGTATTGCAATTGTTGTATTGGTATCATATGAATAATTTCTTGCTGTATACTAGCTCTAGTTATCTTAAATTCAGTCCTAAAAGCACCAACTCTGACATTCCAAATTAAGCAAGCTATTTTGTAAGTAGATCTGGATTAAAGTATCTGAAAAGATTATCTGTATATATTTAATCCAATATGTTTATAATAATCTCTTGTACCTAAAATTCTACAACATTTAGGATTACATCATTCCTTTTAAAGGAGGCCACCCACCATGTCATCTCTATTATTCTATATATCAATTATTTATTCTATAATGTCTCACCTGTGTGTCCATTATTTGTGATAATACTTTTGAAAGCATTTTGATAACCATGAAATCTGAGAGGACTCTTGTTATTAATAACCAATCTTTTGGTTACAATGTTAACAGGTGACTGGCTTTTGCTGCCACAGGCTGGGGCTATATCCATCCAGTCATCTGGTCCTACAGAGTAACAACAGAATGTGCTAAATACTAAAATATTAAAATGTATAATTTAAAAATGATTGTAAAGTAATAATAGGAACTTACCCTTGCATTCATTGTCACAGGAAACCTGGGATTTATAGCACCAATCTAAAAGAGCAGTTCTGGTTTATGACATTATAGTGAGACTAGTAGGATTTTGTATAATAGCAAAGAAAGAGTCTAGAAATTTCAGCCTTCTTTTTCGTAGAATATTTGTATAATAGTATAATACGGATTCTAATCACATGCTTCATTTCTAAGTCGACTGCCCTCCGGAATGAAATGTTGAAAAACACATTACAGTTTAAGGAAATTACATTGATAATTGGTTGGTATCTTATTTCTACATGGTCAATAATGTGCAACAGTTTTGGTAAGAGGGGGTTATGATGTTCCTATGCTGTTTCTAACTACTTTCTAATTTTACTTTCTAGTTAAAGAAAGTACAGTTATTGTATAGACTGTGAGTGTGCCCTGCCTGGGACCTCTGCTACCTGTCCTGAACCACCGGAGATAGGTTTAATTCAATTCAATTTTATTTATAAAGCACTTTTTAAAGGTCAAAATCACAGCAGTTGAATAGTTGGATTTTTACTGCCTACTACAATCGCCACACATAAGCAGCGGATTTTGAGACCACTGCTTGTATAGGGCTAAGAGATTATGCCATGGGTTAAAGGGGTGACACCCCCCCTTTTGTGCATAAAGTGCTTACAAAAAGCTTTACAAAAAAACGTTTTATCCCAGATGAGTAACGGTGGCAAGGAAAAACTCCCTGAGTAAGTAAGGTGAAGATAGGTGATGGCTCAGAAGTCAGACCAGACTTTTAACTTTTGGGTTGATTTAATATTAATTATTCATCTGCATTCTGCCTGGGACCAACCTGTCTGGGGCATTATGTATATAGCAGCAGTGTGATAAGTGAATAGATGTGCGTCTAATATTGCAGCATGTAATACAGCATTTCAATATTACCAAATAAAAGAATGGAAACGGAAAATGAATTAGATGATAGTAATGAGAGTAATTAAAGTGCCATATAATAGCGCCCCTCTAACCCATGGCATAAAATATTAGCCGTATACAAGCAGTGGTCTCAAAATCCACTGCTTATGTGTGGCGATTGTAGTAGGCAGTAAAAATCCAACTATTTAACTGCTGTGATTTGGACCTTTATGATGTACTTCTGGCCTGAGAAGTACATAATTTCAGTAATTCAGTAAATGATTCAAGGAATTTCTTAACCTGATGCTATTAGTTGGCTAGTGGTAATGTAACATATCGCAAGTCACATAAAACCTGCCAACAATTATTTAATAAATACTGTATTCTTAGTAAGGAAGAAACCTAAAAATTCTAACACCTGTCATTTCTACTTTAAAGTACACTCAGTATACAAACGTCTTTATGCCATTCAGATGAGTTTTCTTTTGTAAACTGTAAAAATGTAAAATTCAAAGGCATACCTGCACTTTCAGTCATCCCAAACATACAGGCCAGAAGAAGCAGTAACTTTAACATCTGCATCTTACTTTATCACAAGTTTATCACAACCTTACCAGTGATACCTAGTGAATGAGCCTTTTATAGTTTATGACCCTGTGGTATTTTACAACACATATCAGTAACTCCTCCTTTTTGATGTACTCAACTAAGCTAACCATTTCCTGACAGAATGAAACATGTGTTTGCATAAGGCTGTACCCATAATATATCAAGCATAATGTTAAAATACTTCTCTGAATATATATTTTACATATAAGACAGTTTTATGCATTTTATTTGAGAACATATCCATGTACAGTAATAAAGCAACATAGTGACTGGTTATAGTGTTGGGACACAATGGACCAAGAAAACATCTGCATAACATTGGCATAGATTCTGAACTTGAACTGCATCTTGGAACATCATAATTTATACTGATTGTAGTGAAAATCTTTATCTACATATTTTGTAGAATATCTTGCAAAGGTTCTCAATCAGATCAAAACCTTTGGAGTGATATGAAGCCTATATCATATAATCAGGCTTGGGGAGTAACAGAAAACATGGTGTTATGTACAATACTAAAAGGCTTCTGTATTGCTTAAAAACAAAACAAAAGGCAGATAATGTGGATTAAATTTAGATCTGTAATCATTATGTTAAACCAGCCATTAGAGAGCACGAGCCAGTGTATTTCTAGTGCTGGTCCCAAGCCCGAATAAATGGTGAGGGTTGCGTCAGGAAGGGAATCCGGCATAAAACATTTGCCAAAAATTAAAATGCGTGTGACTGAATGTGATTGACACGCTGTGGCGACCCCTGATAAAAGGGAGAGGCCGAAAGAAGAATAAGAAGAATCATTATGTTAACTTTTTAATGATCATTAATAATAATAATAATAATGCAAACTTAATCTGTGCAGTTTCAAATGCTGAATTTTCTTTTCAGAGACATCATTTGTGTAATGGTGCTGCCATTATGTTGTGGCAACGGCATAACTGGGACTAAAATCCTTCCTGGGATTTCACTGGGGCTGTGAATTGCCAGGTTTGTCTGTCTGTGTCACTGCATGACTATTTGTGTCTGTCTCATGTCTGTGTGTCTCTGTGTGTGCATTTTGGCACAGCAGTGTTTGTCTCGGGAGCATGGCTGCATAGAAACAGAACCCTGATCAGAGGCCAGTAGCAAATCATTTACAACTTTAACCAGTGCTGTCTCTGTGCTATGATGGGGCCTAAATCCAAACTGACAATTTTCAAAGATATTATTTTTATTCAGGTAAGAACATAACTGCTGCACTACAACATTTTCTAGGATCTTAGAGAGGAAGGGGAGTCTAGATATTGGTCTATAACTTGACAGCTGGCAGGGGTCAAGATTAGTTTTTTAATCAAATGTTTGATAACTGCTAGTTTGAATGATCTAGGGACATATCCAGTACTGAGTGATGCATTGATAATTTTTATGAGAGGCTTATTATTCCCGGTAATACATTTTTGAATAAAGTTGTGGGTATGGGATCTTATATGGATGTTGTAGATGTTGAAACTAGTAAAATTAACTCTGTCTCTTGGAGTGGATTAAAGTATGATAATCTCTCGTCTAAAGTAAATATATTGGCATCAAGTTGACTTGGATTACTAGGATTAAGATTTGCCTTATATTTTTAACTTTATTACTAAAAAAGTTCATACAGTCGTCGCAACTACAACCTGATGGTGGAAACTCTTCTGTAGTGGTCTTTTTCCTAGTTAGTTTTGCTACGGTAATAAATAAAAATGTCATAAGAATGACATAAGAATGTCATAATCTAAGAAACAATTAATTTTAAATAATTATAATAATAACAACAACAACAAGAACAACAATAATAAAAATAAAAATAATTATAATAATTATAAAAAATGGAAAACAAATGTCCAAGCAACCAACTTTTGTTAATTCTTGGTTTGTTTGTGCTTTATGCCATTGAAATAGGCCTCTACATTGGACGTAACAGTGTGAGGATTCATATAATTTATTTTACTGAAGACACTTTTAGATATATATTATTTTTATTATTATTATTGTAAGGCAGGGGGTATCAGCTCTGGGACGGGCGACAGACTCATGACTGTTCCCGCTGTTTGTTTCGGACGGTAACTAAAGGAAAAATATCTTCTTTCCTGTCAGTTTTTCCAAGTCTCCAAAAACACCAGACAAATCGTTAGATTTGTTGCTTGTCGCTTTTTGAAAAAAAGTTGCTAGAGTGTCTGAAAAGTCACTATATATAGTGACAAATTCCCTAAGTTGGTAACACTGAGTGAGGTTCGTCAATGGTGACATTCATGCGATATTTTAAGGCTGTTCAGAAGTGTAGTCTGTTAGAATCACAAGAGAATTTCTCAGAACATCCCAAGTAAGATTTGGAAGAGGTGATATCCTCTAAGCAACTAGGAGGTGTAAGGATATCCTAGAGAAAGTTGTGATATCCTCTTGTGAGTGGCTGAGCAGTATCCACAGTGAAACAGGCAAGCAGAGCATTCCTTCCATGTACACCAAACATACAGTGACTGCTTTTATTTAGCCAGGAAGCAGATTTATATTAGGAAGAGGGCAATGTCCACACTGAGGTAGGCAGGGAGGGCGAATACTCTCACCTGGCTGGAAACCTACCTTATCTCAAATTGACAATTAAAGGTTTTATTGGTGAAAAAGGGTGGTAACACAGCAGATATGCTTAAACCTAAATAGGAACAGCATCTATGAAATCAACCAGTAAAGTATTAGGCTTCACAGAGCACAGAGACAGCACTTAAAGTGGTTAATCATCTGACATTGCTTTTATAGTTGTTCATTAGACAATGGATTCATTAGACAAACTTTCTTCTTATTATTTTCGATAAATCAGTAGGACTGGTATTTCAGTCACTCCCTGTAAAGCAGTAAAAGATCTTGGTGTGATTATTGTCTTTCATTCTAAGCTCATGTAAATAATATTACCAGGAGACCCTTCATTCACCTCAGATACAATTGCAAAATTAAGAAATACACTATATAATTTCAAAAGTATTTTGCTCATAACTTTTATGGCCGCAGGTGTATGAATACCTTAGCATTCCAAGACATTCTGGACAATTTCATGCTCCAACACTGTGGCTTTGTAGCTGGCCCCTTCCTCTTCCAAAATGACCGTGAACCAGTGCACACAGCAAGGCCCATAAAGACATGGATTACAGAGTCTAATGTGGATGAACTTGACTGAGCTTAACCAGATAGATCTTTGGGATGAACAGAGAGCCAGGCCTTCTCGTACAGCATCAGTGTTTGATCTCACAAATGCGCTTCTGGAAGACTGGTCAAAAAATTCCCATAAACACACTTCTAAACCTTATGGACATTTTACCTATAAGAGTTGAAGCTGTTCTAGCTGCAAAGGGTGTGCCGACATCATATTGAACCCTATAGATCAGCTCATATGTGAGTCAAGGCAGGTGAGCGAATACTTTTGGAAATATGGTGTATATTGATTACCCATTATGCTGAAACACTAATTCATGCATTTGTTATTTAAGATTGGATTATTGTGTTGGTCCCCTGTTGTTGGATGTTCGGGCAGGTGTATAATGAGTGAGAACACTGCAGCCAGTGTTCTTACTAGAACTAAAAGATATAGTAACATAATTGCTGTCTTATTTACACTTTATTAGCTTCTAAATAAATTCCACATTGAATATAAACTATTTTTATCGATGTATAAATATTTAAAATGTTCTTGCGTATTTTATTAAAAGATACAGGCTACTTGCATAGAATAATGAAAGCTACAATAGTTGCCAAAGTTTTCTTTTTTAAAGCTTCCAGTTACAGACCAGTCTTTTAACTAATGTTCAGGACTCATGTTTAACTTATGTTTAAGTCTAGGCTGAAGATGTATTTGTTTAGTAAAGCATTATATTAATAAATCTAGTTTGTCTGGATTCTTCATGGCCATAACAGTGATTTTTAAACTGAGACATTTGTATGCTCCTCCCACACTCACATGTTCACTAGGTTTGTTGATGTGAAGTGGCTGTTGCTTTATGTCTCGGAGAGCCCTTATCTGTGTTTCCTTCTGGATCTCCTGTTTAGTTATCCTGCTATAGTGAGTATTGCTATAGTGAGTAAGACACTCCATATTTATTAAACTGCTATATCACAATGATCATATCTAATTATTTCTCTTTTCTGCCATTTGTGGTCAGCCATGGCTAAATGGATAGGGTAGAGGGCTGGGGACCAAGAGATCCCCGGTTCGATCCCCATTCTAGGCAAGTCATGGCTGAAGTGCTGTTGAGCTCCAGGTGTTCATCCCTGGATGAGTTAAATGCAAAGAAAGAATTTTCCTATGGGGATGAATAAAAGTGGCTTAATTATGTCGCACTAAACGTTACTAGTTTGAGAATGATTATTCTGACCTTGTTTCTTACACTTGCTCTGTCTTCCCTTGTAGGCTTTCGGGGGCACTTACGTCACACGAAGTGGTCCAGACTGCTTGGATCTTCTAGCGGACATTTCTCTTATAATTTGAGGAAGTTTTTTATTGCCACTAACACCATACAGTTTGCTCATTAGTGAGAGTAATAAAATTAAATTATAAAAGTGATCAAATTAAATTATAATAAAACTAAATAGACTATTTTGTAAACTGAGATGTTTGGATACTGTCTACCCTAAACACTTACATGCTCACTCAGGTTTGTTGATGATGGGTGTCTGGTGTCACGTTGCTGCCATTATTTAGAAGTAGCAATGTGACAGGGATTAAGATCCTCCCTGGGGGTGTGCTGGGGCTGTGATTTACCATGTTTATTTGTCACTGTATGTTATTGGCTTCCAAGGACCTTAACTGCATTAGCGGTTCAGAACCTGCAGCCCCCTGATTCCGTCTCCTGCAACCAGCTTAAAGTTGTTTCTACCCGGGGTAGGAGTTCCATCCACAGACTGCACTGCACTCCTACACTATAGAGGAGGACTTCTAACTATTGCACTGCTATAAAGAGATCACTGTGCAGTCCCCAGAAGAGGATGGTGCAGGCGTGCCTGGAGACTGAGAGTCCCTCAGATTTGGAGATTATTAGCAAGCCAACAATGCTTGCGGCAACAACGCCAGCCCACTCTTCCTCACACTTTCTTTCCACCACCATAACAGGAAGAATCCCCCTGGACCCCTAGGCAGCGAGTCTATGGTATTGCCCATTGCCCCATGGCTAGCCTGATGGTGACTCCACCCAGGCCAATGACGCTTGGACAGTGGATCTTATGTTCACAGCTGTTGGCTTCCGAGGACATTAACTGCATTAATGGATCGGAACCAGCAGCCCCTGAACCCATCTCACATGTCATGTTCTTCACCTGAGCCCCTCACTTACTGTGTTTGTTATTTTTTGTCACTGTCTTTAGGTCTACAATTTTATATTACAATAATCATACCTAATTATTTTTCTTATTCTACTGAGCTACCCATGCTACTGAGGAAGTAATAATCCTGACCTTATCTCCTACACCTGCTTGACCCACCCTCTTTGTGACCTGTGGAATTACACTCCATTACCACTGCACACAGTTATGGACTGTTCTTACAATTTGTTTAAATTGCATCACCCAAATGAACATGTTTCTCTTTTGAGTCTGGTTTTTTCAGGGATTCTTCCTGCTATCTCAGGGAGTTTTTCTTGTCACTGTCACCATCTGACTTGCAAATTAGGAATATACGTATCTTATAAAATCTTTATAATCATACGCCATCATTGCCTTGCAATGTAAGGCTTACAGATACGTCAACTTTCTTTAGTGCTCACTGTCTCATGTTGCTTGTAGCAGTCTGGCCCTCATAATCAAGTCCATGTTATGACGTTGTCCATCCAAGTTATTCTTGGTCTTCCACGTCTTATGATTTCCTCCATAAGTCCTGTCATTACACTTCCCTCAATGCTGTCAGGTGGGAGTCTCAACACATGT
>JAOUQV010338155.1:0-10845 GCA_028565295.1 Aspidoras spilotus
AATGGCTTAAAATCCCTCTGACCACTGTGCAAGACTTGTATGTGTCATTCCCAAGATGAATTGACGCTGTATTGACCACAAAAGGAGACACTACACCATACTAATAAATTATTATAATAAATAATAAACTAATAAACTAATATAATAAATTGTGGTCTAAAACCAGGTGTTTCAGTTTCATTGTCTAACCCCTGTAGTTAAGAAGCTCATGGAGGAGTGGTGCCAGTTTGTCGTCAACTGCTACACTTACTAGCCACTTCATTAGGTACTCCGGTTCAGTTGCTCGGTAACACACATATCTAATCAGCCAATCACATGGCTGCAACTAGGTGCATTTTGGCATGTATAGGTGGTCAAGTCTACTTTTGAAGTCAGAATGGGGAAGAAGGGTGATTTAAATAACTTTGAACGTGCCATGGTTGTTGGTTCCAAACGGGCTGGTGTGAGTATTTCAGAAACTGCTGTTCTACCTGGATTTCCACCCACGAGAATCCCTCGGGTTTACAGATAATAGTCAGAAAAAGAGAAAATATCCAGTGAGCGGAAGTTGTATGGACAAAAATGCCTGGTTGACTGATGAGAGGTCAGTGGAGAATGGACAGACTGGTTTGAGATGATATTAATTCAGCAGTAACAACCAAGGAATGCAGAATGCCATCTATGTTAAAAGTCTGCCACAGAGTATTAAGACGGTACTGAAGGTGTACCTTAGGTGTACCTAATAAAGTGGCTGGTGAGTGTAGATTACAGGTGTATAAAAGAATGAAATGAGCATCAACAAAGATACAGCAGGTAGGTGAAGCAGGTGCAATAGGCATTGGCCAACTTGTATATGCAGGATACTCCTTTAGCACGGAAATCTGTCTCCGGGTGTCTGCAGGATGTATTTAATAAAATATCTGGACCTACCTGGTATTAGCCAGTGGTAATTATCCAGAAATAAATATTTAACATCATCACAACTTTTAAAATAAAGCTATTTATTTATCTACTATAAAATCAGCCATTAACAAATAAGATGCAGAGAAAGACAACGGAAGAGGGACAGCTGGGAATTGTGGAGCTCGACTGTTAGTGTGGGTCCAGTTTCAGACTGTCCAGTTTCAGACTGTCCAGTGAGCTGCTGATTAACGGTGGCAGCAGTGTGTTCCGGGTCTTATGTGGGTTAATCATGCTTAAGGCTTTAACAAGATGTCGGTCAAGCCAGCTGAAGGCTACCACAGCAACACGTACTCCAGAGGGTTGGTTGGAGTGGAGTGCGGGGGTAGATTGTCGGGCTTGTTTGCATTAGTGCTCATGTGGCTGAATGTTTGTTCGTGTTTGTGGGTGGTACACTTGTCTGGTGGACTTTGAGGGGGGGGGTTATGGCGGTAGAGAAAATGACGCCTCGGCGAAGACAAGTGGAGGATGAAATGGAGAGAAAGAGGAAGGTGGGGGTGGGAGGAAATGCTGTTAAGCAGCCCTGCTGGAGGCAATCCTTAGTTCTAGTGTCAGAAGTGTCTCTTGCACTCTTCCCCTCTCTCTCTCTCTCTCTCTCGCTCTCTCTCTCACACACACACACACACACACACACACTTTCTGTCTGATGATGCAACAGCCTCAGTTTCACCACAGGCTTGTGCTTGAGACAGAGAGCCAAAGGCTCAGAGGTTCAGCTCCCTCAGGAACACAGTGCCTTCCAGGTTACCCACACGTGCACACACACACACACACACACACGCACAAACACATTGCCAGTGCAGACAACCTGTCATTTACTCTCACAGGCCGTGTCCTAGTGCTTTGCCCGAACCAGAGTTTCCGTTAGGTATTACAAAGCATTAATATTCATTAAATTGATTTAGCAAAAATTAAGGCCTTAATTGGCATTGAAAAGCTTTATTGATTGATTGATTATCATTAATACACATTATAGATTTGATTCCAACAAGCATTTAAGAAAACTATTACCACAACACTCTGGAGCATCTTATTAAGGTGTTGTCTTCGTGTTGTCCATCGTAGGGCAAATACACACACAGTCAAACACACACATTTACACAGTAAGGGCCACTTCGGAGACATCATTTTACCTAGCATGCATGTCTTTGGAATGCAGGAGGAAACCAAAGCACCTTGAGAAAACTCACACGAAGACTGTGAGAACATGCACACTCCACACTCCACACAGAACTTTCACCCGGGTATGAACCTGGGTCCTTTATTCAGTAACGTGACAGCACTGCCCACTCTTTATGGCATTAAATGGCATTAAATTAGACTTGCTAATACCTGCATAATGTTTTCTTTTTCATTCATTCATTTTCTATACCCGCTTAATCCTAGTTTTAGGGTCATAGGAAAGCCAGTGCCAACCCATAACTCTGGGCGCAAGGGCAGGAGCAACACTAGACAGGGTGCCAATGTGTCATAGAACACGCATACACAATCATGCACACATTCACACACTAATGGGCAGTTTAATGTTTAGTGCTTCGGGAAAAGTCTTGTGATTAACACTTGTGATTATCTTCTTTCGTTTAATCCACACGGGGGCACAGGCTAGCCGGTGCCAACCCATAACTTGGTCAGGAACAACCGTAGACATAGTGCAGATACATATTACATTTTTATTTTATTTTTTTAGGTAAATGTATAGGGTAGAGGGCTTGGGTAGGACCAAGAGATCGCCGGTTCGATCCCCACTCTAGGCAAGTCATGTCTGAAGTGCCGTTGAGCAAGGCACCAAAACCCCCCCTAAAAATGCTCCTCGGGTGCCTCAGTGGGGCAATTTCACTCCGAGGATCAATAAAGTAATCAAAATAAATAAATAAAATAGACGTTTGTACTGTATACTGTGTGTTATTGAGGCTTGACTCTTGACCTGGATGTAGGTCAGAGTTCTCCGAGTGTGATTTCAGGTACAAATGAGACAAGACAAGAGCAGACAGCTTTATAATCTTTCACCTGGTCCTAACTTTCCCGTCCAGGGATCAATAAAGGAATCTTATCTTAACCAGGTAGAAACTGAATGCAGCATCAAATCCAATGCATCGACCAAGCAGCTGGTCACGGACAGGTCCCACTTAGGGAGCCACAAAATGGGGTATTTGAGGAAAAAATCCGAAATCTCATCGATGTCTCCGGTCGAGGGTACTAGTGCGCATACTGTCTGATGTGTGAATATAAACAAACTAGCACACAGAATACATGGGTATTAATATTTGTTATTGATTATGGTTAGGAGACGTGTTGTGACATCACCCATCACCAGTGGAAGCGGCCAAATGGCTGTCGGGAAAATAGACAGTGGACGAGCAGACTGGCACATAAGCAGAAAGCCTGCTGAGTTAATATGTTTGTCCTCATGGGTCTGTAATTAAGGCTAGAGCAGGATGTAGGGCTTGTGTGACTTCCTGAGAGACGGAGGGAGAGGGGAGGAGAGAGAGAGAGAGACGGAGGGAGAGGGGAGGAGAGAGAGAGAGAGAGAGAGAGGAAGAGAGTTGATGAAGGTTAGACATTTCTTTTCATGTGCAGTGGAGTGTGGCGCGTCGACAGATGCACAGTGTGAGTCAGGGAGAGGGAGGGAGAGAGAGAGAGAGGGAGGGAGGAAGAGGAAGGAGAAATAGTACATTAGTTATGAAGGTGAGCGCCATTTCAGAGCTCTTGATTTTAAAGTTTTGTTGTTTCCGATGCCCGACTGACCCTGTTCTAAAGCCCTGACCCCTGACCCCTGACCCAATTCCACAGTGTTAAAAAAGTGCCCCGCTTCCAGACATTTTGTTTTGAATATAGATGTCACATGACCTCTCATGACCAGTAAGATGATGTGATGAGAAGACTTGAGATTATACATCATGTGACTTACTGCATGTCGATTTTATTTCTTTTATATCAATGTGGTTGTCATTTTTCATGGAGAGTATTTGAGTTTATTGCTTTTACTGACCGCTGTATGCTTATAACATTAAAATAAGGAAAAGCGGGCAGGAAAAGGTGGCGTAGTGGACGGTGATGTCACCTTATAGTATGAAAGACTCGGGATTTACGTTTTTCCGTGTGCTCCGGTTTCCTCCTGCGTTTTAAAAGCATGCATGCAAGGTTAATTTGTTTCTCTAAAATTCCCCTTAGTGTGTGAATGTGTGTGTGTGCCCTACGAAAGGGTGATGCCTTGTCTAGGGTTGTTCCTGCCCAGAGTTTCTCATTTTGGATTACTTTGATTGGTCCCCATAGGGAAATTCAACGGCACTTTAGCCATGACTTGCCTAGAGTGCGGATTCATAGCTCTCTACCCTATCCATCCATTCATTTTCCGCATGGTGCACACCCGGCAACTCTGGGTGCAAGGGCAGGAACAAGTCAAGACAGGGCATTTATAAATTGTAGGGCACATACACACATTTACACACTAAGGGCAATTTTACGTAGCATGCATGTCTTTGGAATGTTGGAGGAAAACCGGAGTACCCAGAGAAAACCTGCACGAACACAGGGATTGCATGCAAACCCCACACAGATGTTTTCCAAGGTTGCCTCGTCCAGGGCTCAAACCTGTGTCCACTACCACTGCACCACAATTCCGGCTCAGGGAATCATGGGAAACTCTTCTAAATGATTCTGCTGTTTCTTGTACCTACAGGTTTTTTTTTATTATTAAAACATTGCATTTTATTTTACCAGCTCACTTTTAAACCCCCTCTGACTCTCACTGATGTGACTCCTGGTTACATTTGGGCATAATTTCAGTATAGCGCCTACTAGAAATAAATGATGAGACTGAAACATGCTAGTGCTTACCGTCAGTGCTGACCGGGAAAGCAATCCCGTTGCATATCCATCATTTTTATAACCGGTTAAGTGCTGAGCCTATTGTAATGTCACATTGCTTATAAGTTATTGACCGTGGGTGCAATCTGGAAGCGCCGTCCTGACGTTTAGTCGTCATCAGTGCACACTGTAGTTTAATCTAAAGCCAGGATTATTTACGCAGAGAATAGAACACTTCGGGATGTGCTTTTATGTGGCACACTGTATCTGCAAGCATGGAGTAACGGGTCCAAGCACCGTAGATTGCAGCATGACGTCAAACATAACTCGGGCATACAGTGGTGTTCAACATTTTAAGGCATTCTGTTCTTTTTGGTGCTCGTTTTGTTTCCAGAAATATTTTTTTTTGTGCATCAGTTAAAGAACACATCGTACATCATATGCAAGACAAAATTCCTTTGCTGCAGATTATATAGTTTCATAAAACAAGCAGGGAAGACAGGGATATATAAGCTGTATTGCCAAAAGTATTTGCTCACCCATGCAAATTATGGGAATCAAGGTGTTTCAATCACTTCCATGGACACAGGTGTGTATAAAATCAAGCACCTAGGCACATGAAGACTGTTTTTACAAACATTTGTGAAAGAACGGGTCGCTCTCAGGAGCTCAGTGAATGCCAGCGTGGAACTGTGATATGATGCCACCTGTGCCACACAAATCCAGTCGTGAAATTCCTCCTCCTTGCTCCTAAATATTCCACAGTCGACTGTCAGATGTATTATAAGAAAATGGAAGTGTTTGGGAACGACAGGTTGCCAACTTTCTGTAGAGTCAATCACTACAGACCTCCAAACCTTATGTGGCCTTCAGATCAGATCAAGAACATTGCGCAGAGAGCTTCATGGAATGGGTTTCCATGGTCAAAGCAGATACATACGTGAGTCAAGTCAGGTGAGCAATACACACTATATTTCTAAAAGTATTTGCTCACCCATCCAAATTATGGGAATCAGGAGTTCCAATCACTTCCATGGACACAGGTGTATGAGCGCTTCAGCTTAACAAGACATTTTGGACAATTCCATGCTCCGATCTTTGTGGGAACAGTTTGGATCTGACCCCTTCTTCTTCCAACATGACTGTGCACCAGTGCACAAAGCAAGGTCCATAGAGACATGATGACAGAGTCTGGGGTAGATGAACTTGACTTTCTCGTCCAACATCAGTGTGTGACCTCACAAATGTGCTTCTGGGAGAATGGTCAAAAACGGGTTGAATTACATCGTGAATACTATGCCATGTGTGAACGTCATCAATAGTCAAGTTAGGTGGAGAATTGATTACAACGTGATCTCGTGCAAAACAAACGTGTGTAACATCATGGTAATGTGTATGGGTGGCACAGTGATGCAGTGGTAGTGCTGTCAGTAAGCAACAAGAAGGAGTTTGCATGTGTTCAAGTGGGTTTACTCCAGGCACTCCGGTTTCCTCCCACAGTCCAAAGACATGCACTAACCCTAATGACTAACCCTAAACCTAACCCTAGGTCAATTGTAAATGCTAAATTGTCATTTACTTGTGTAATGTATATGACCTTGAGTGTATGGTTTGAAACTTGTGTGAGTATGACCTTGCTCATGTCATTGGAATGTCCGTTTATGCTGAAGATTATCAATAATCAATAATCAATAAACTCCCACATTCCAAAAATATGAATTGGAGACACTAATATTGTCTGAGCCTAAGCCCGGAAGAGTGAGGGGTTGCGTCAGGAAGGGGGCATCTTTTAGTGACTTCTGATTTAGAATTGCAACACGGTCAGGTACAATGTTCATGTCTGGGCCATGGGCCACAGTTTGGAGACGACTGCTTTGAAGTGGCATGTTGAGAGAAAGATCTGAGAGAAAAGTTGCGATTTTAGGAAATTGTGTTTGTTCCTATGTGGGGACCCCCAATGAAATGTCCCCACAAGGTCAAAATCAGCAGATATTCCTATCCTTATGTGGACATTTTTCAAGGTGACTTTACTGAAATCAACGAGTGTGTGTAGTTTACCAGCACATTGATTTTGTTTGTATTAATTAATAATAATAATAATAATAATAACTGATACTTTATTGATCCCCGTAGGGAAATTCTTTCTCTGCATTGAACCCATCCAGGGCTGAACACCTGGAGCAGTGTGCTGCACTCTACTGGGGCGCACGGGGAGCAGTTGGGGATTGTGTGCCTTACTCAACGGCACTTCAGCCGTGACTTGCCCACGGCTGACCCCTATTGTGTTGCCCTCTGAACAAATGTTTGTACACCCCTGCTTAAAGTCGTAGATAATATATATTTTTTTAACATTTGCCGTGCCAAATAAAAGGGCAGCACGGTTGTCAAGTGGGTAGCGCCAGAGTTGATACCCGGCTAGGACAACTTGGGAGATTTCTGTATGCATATTCTCCCCATGTTCGCACGGGTTTTCACTGTGTGCTCCGGTTTCCTCCCGCGTTCCAAACACATGCACGTTATCGTGATTATTGGTGTTTATTAAGTGGCCTATAGTGTGTGAATGCGTGTATGACTGTGAGTGTGTGTGTGTGTGCCCTATGATAAATTGGCGCCCTATCTATGGTTGTTCTGGCACTCGCGCCCAGACCTCTTGTTTGTCCATATAAGGAATGTGGATTTTAGTCGTTTGTTAACAGAATAAAAAATATTAATATGCAAATATGCAAAACGTCATTTAAATAACATTCATTCATTTTATTTACCCCCTTAATCCTAGTTTTAATCCAACTCTGGGTGCGAGGGCAGGAACAACCCTAGACAGGGCGCCAATCCAGCATAGGGCGCACACACACAATCACACACATTCACACATTAACTGGCAATTTAGGGACACCAATTAATGTCTTCGGAATGCGGGAGGAAACCAGCACGAATATGGGGAGTCGCCCCATATGAGGCTCGAACCCGGGATCTTCTTGCTGTGTGGCCACTACTGTGCCGCCGTGCCACCTGATTAAAATAACATTTATTAAGTAATTAAAGAATAAATTCCTTTAGTAATGAATTAATTACTTAAGTAATTCAGTGGAATGTCCTCACAAGTATAACTTGACATGACTGTGTGTGTGTGTGTGTGTGTGTGTGTGTGTGTGTTTAGGACGCTGTCTTTGTTGCTTTCTGACCCTCTCACTGTGAGGTGTATATAACTCATTCAGCCTGACAGGCGAAGCCCAGAGTCCAGAACTGTAACATGACACTCTGTCAGTCGCGCATACACACACACACACACACACACAGACAGGGAGAGCTTTATGTGTGTGTCTGTCTGTGTGTGTGTGTGTGTGTGTCTGGTTCATAGATAGTCATTTATAATGGATGGGGGGAAACTGCTGATTTGAGATCTGATGAAGATCTGGGTGGAGAACAGTGGGAGGAGCCTGCAGGGTTAAAGATTCACAGGAAGTGGTGTAGAAGAGTGCACTGGGGACGGAAGAGGAGGAAGGAGAAGGAGAGAGAGAGAGAGGGAGAGAGAGAGAGGCGGGGCAAGTAAATTTGGCATTGGACCACACTCGGGGCACGTGGGAAGGAAACCAGGTCCAAGTGAACAGTAGGTTACGCTTTAAAAAAAACTTTATTTATCTCAGTTACATTTGAAAGAAATGTTTATTACTTTATTAGATAAAAACTGTGTGTGCTCATCTGTGTATGTGATCATATACTGTCTCTGTGTGTGTGTGTGTGTGTGTGTGTGTGTGTGTGTGTGAGAGTGAGAGCGTGTCAGCCAGCCGGATTTAGCGCCTACGGGGTGGTGTGGGGCGGGGTTTGGAGGGGTCTTGTAGACGTTTTGAGGGATCGCACAAGTTGCCCTTCTTCCGTCACACCATGTTAACCCTTTACACTCCAGAGCCATGAAAGTTACATGGCAACAAGCTCTCTAACTTTGTTCTGAGGGAAAAATATCCGGTCTGTCCTTGTTGAACTGGTGTGTGTGTGTGTGTGTGTGTGTGTGGACATGTATATTTATATACTTTTGAGAACCGCCACCTTCGTGAGGGCCATAGAGTTTCTTTTTTATTACTAATGCAAGGTCTTCACAAATACAGTGTATAGATGTGTGTGTGTGTGTGTGTTTGGGTATGTTTAACCATGTTTATATATCATTATGGGGACTAAATGTCCTTACTCGGACAGTAATATCTGATTGCTTATGCGGACATTTTTCCAGTCCCCATTAGGAAATTGTATGTTATGAATAAATCAATAACAAAAAGTCAAAGTTCAAAGTTGAGCTTAGGGTCAGAATTAATTAACAATTATGCCAGTGGAAAGTGTGTGTGTGTGTGTGTTATGATGTAATAACGTTCTATACATTCTTTTTATTTGCTTTATAAGCAGGTTGGAAAACTCACTGCACTCCTCTTCAGGTGTGATATTTTATTTTCTTTGTGTTGTTTACCATGACTAAACAGCAGGTGTGCGTGTGTGTGTGTGTGTGTGTGTGTGTGTGTACGACAGGTTTTTCAGGTAGTATGTGCACTTTTATTGGTTACTTTTTCTCATGGCTTTGGGTTTTGTTTACAGAAATGAAGAACACACGGTTTGAAGCATTGGTGTGTTGCGTCTTACTCGTTCTTCCACTCTTCCATTTCATCAGTTCATATTTTACTCGGTGTGAGAAACAAAATGGAGGTTGTTTATTTTATTTTATTTAAAAAGACTACGATTTATTTACATTTTTGGCTTGGGGGCATTTTCGGAAGGAGCTCGGGTTTTATTCATTTCAACGCCAGTCTATAAAAAAACTACTCGTTCATTCATTACCTTCTACTTAATCCACATGGAGTCACGGGCCAGTCGGTGCCCGCCCAGCCAGGAACAACCCTAGACACGTACTATAATGATACCAACATGCGTGGTGAGGGTGCTAACAGGAAAAGGCACAGGTTCCTGGCTTTCCTGGCTAGGTTCCAGACAGGAGCACACTTCACAAGGGGTAGAGGAGGTTTTTAATGACGGGTCACCAGAACATCACACCATCACGGTCCAGATAGCTAGGATAGACACATCAGACCAGAGGTTGGGCTACGACTAGGCTACGCATGCTCCTGCCCAGTGGGCAACAACAACTCTGCGCGTGCGCCGTAAAAGCACTACTATTTAATTGCAATGACACACACACACACCCGCACATTCACACTTTAAGAGCCAGTTTAGAACCAACAATAAACCTAGCGGGCATGTCTTTGGAATGCGGGAGGAAACCAGAGCACCCGGAGAAATCCCTGTGTGAACACGGATGAGAACATGCAAACTCCACACAATAATGTCCCGAGTCTTGAAGCCGGGAAGTCGTTCTTGCTGTGAGGATGACAGCACTACCCGCTGCGCCAACGTGCCACCCATAAAGACTACTGTTTATTTCAATGAATTTAACTCAGTAAAAGGTGGCAAAGTTGTAGTGCTGTCGCCTCACAGCAATAAGGACCCGGGTTTAATCCTGAGCGGGGTGACTTTATGTTGTGTTGGTGATACAGGAGGGTGAATTTTTTGAGTTTAAAGACGTACTTTTTAATATATAAGCTAGAGAACACTACATGCACCAGAGCGAATGGCCGGGAATGTTTGGGAAAAGTTTGGGAATGTTGCCTCACCTCTATTGTATTTAACGCTGGCGAAATCAATCAAACAGACACATTGATTACAATTAATTATTCATTTCTGCATTGGGGCAGTTTGGTGGATAGTGCTGTGGCTTCAAAGCAAGAATATCCCCGGTTTCAAGCCCCGGGCGGGGCGACCTGGGAATTTCTGTGTGGAGTTTGCATGTTCTCCCTGTGTTCGCGCAATGTTTTTTCGGGAATTCTCCCACATTCCAAAGGCATGCACGCTAGGTGAAGTTGAAATGCTAAACTGTCATTGACTTGTGTGTGTGTGTGTGTGTGTGTATATATATATATATACAGGGGTTAGAAAATGAAACTGAAACACCTGGTTTTAAACCACAATAATTTATTAGTAGGGCGTAGGGCCTCCTTTTGCGGCCAATACAGCGTCAATTCGTCTTGGGAATGACACATACAAGTCTTGCACAGTGGTCAG
>JAOUQV010338166.1:0-10845 GCA_028565295.1 Aspidoras spilotus
CCTCTTTGTTCTCTGCTTCATCTCTTTATACTCCTGCTTACTCTCTTCAGTCCTCTCCCTGTCCCATTTCTTCTTTGACAGCCCTGGATGGATTAAATGCATAAAAGGAATTTCCCTATGGGGATTAATAAAGTATCAATTATTATTATCATTAAAACTTGCTGTCTTGGTCACCCATAATGTTGTGTGCATTGCAATATTTTGAGCAAAACTGTCTATAATAAGAAATCACATTAGCAGTACATGTTTATCAACAGGTTTACATAATACAACTAAGCAAAGAAAATAATCAGTGACGAGTGGCAGTGAAGCCCAGGGTCATCCTAGACAGAAGACTATCGCTGATCAAATAATTAATGACCTTATCATTGCCTTTTTTCATTCTTCATTATTGTTTAATAACAATGAGAATATGATCAATGCTAGTTTGGTCTAAAATGCAGATTTTTAAAATTTTGTTTTATTTTATATATTTTTTTAACCTTTCAGTTTTTCCGTACCACAAGGGGTCACCATAGTGAGTCAATTGCGTTGTTGATATGGCACATGTTTTATGGTGGATGCCTTTTCTGACACAACCTTTACCCTTTTGGGCTTAGGACAGGACAAATTAGCATCTCCAATTCACCTCACATACATGTCTTTGTACTGTGGGTGAAACCGGAGTACTCAGGGGAAACCCACGAAAGCATGGACTTAAACAATGAAAATTGATTATATATACAGCCATGTGGCCACCTCACAATTAAAAGGTAATAAAGGAAGGTGGCATATTAGACTAGCAGTCCCGATCACCCCAGCACTTACCTGTGTGGTCTCCATTTGAGCAGTCGCACCATTTGGGTCAGCTGTGGCTAAATGTATAGGGTAGAGGGCTTCCCACACTAGGCAAGTCATGGCTGAAGTGCCGTTAAGCAAGGCACCCAACCCCCCACCCATCCTCCCAAAGTCTGGAGGAAGAGTGAACCAACACACAATCCAAGCTGCGTGAGGTCTAGTGTAAAAAACAGTGCAGCCGTCTACCAGAAAATATTAGAGCTCTTCATGCTTCCCTCTGCTGACCAGCTTTTTAGAGATGTAAACTTCATTGTCCAGCTTGATTTGGCACCTTTCCACACTGCCAAGATGTTATTATGGATACACCTAATAACCACAGTATCACTCTGCTTGATTGGCCAGCAAACTCGCCAGATCTAAACCCCAGAGAGAATATATGGGGTATTGTCAAGAGAAAGATGAGAGGCACCAGACCCAACAATGCAGACAAGCTGAAGGCTGCTATTAAAGCAACCTGGGCTTCTATAACACCTCAGCAGTGATGCAGTAATTCATGCAAAAGAAGCCCAAACCAAGTATTTAGTGCCTTTAATGTACATTTAATTTTTTTTTTTTCAGTTGGTATTATATAATTATTGTAATTTTTGAGATAATGGGTTTTCATTGGCTGTAAGACATAATCATCAACAATAACAGAAATAAGCACTTAAAATAGATCACTGTTTTGTAATGAATCTATATAATGCATACATTTCACTGTTTGTATTGAATTACTGAAATGATTACTTTTTGATGATATTCTAATTTATATATTTCCAAAAGTATTTGTTCACCTATCCAAATGATCTGAATCAGGGGTTAAAATAACTCCTATGGCCACAGGTGTATGAAGATATTTTTCGATAATTCCATGCTCCCGTATTGGCGGGAACAGTTTGGAGCTGGCCTCTTTCTCTTGCACAAAGTGCACAAAGCAAGGTTCATAAAGACATAGATGACACAGCCTGTTGTGGATGAACTTGACTGGCCGGCACATAGTCCTGACCTTAACCAGATAGAACACCTTTCGGATGAATTAGAGCAGAGACTGAGACCTGAGCCAGACCTTTTCTGTCCAATATCCATGTGTGATCATGTATGTATGTATATATATATAAGCCCGATTTTAAAGAGGTTGGGACAAAGTACAAGTTCTAAATAAAAATGGAATGCAATAATGTGGAAGTTTCAAAATTCCATGTTTTATTCAGAATATAACATAATAAAAAAGCAAATGTTTAAACTGAGAAAATGTATCATTTAAATAGGAATAAAATTAGGAGATTTTAAAACAGTTGGGACGAGGCCATGTTTACCACTGTGAGACATGCCCTTTTTTTACAGCAATCTGTAAACATCTTGGGACTGAGGAGACATTTTGCTCAAGTTTAGGAATAAGAATGTTAACCTATTCTTGTCTAATGTAGGATTCTAGTTGCTCAACTGTTCTATGTGTTTTTCGTCGTATCTTCCATTTTATATTGTGCCAAATGTTTTCTATGGGTGAAATATCTGGCCAGTTCAGTACCCGGACCCTTCTTCTATGCACCCATGATGCTGTAATTGATGCAGCATGTGGTTTGGCATTGTCATGTTGAAAAAGGCATGGTCTTCCCTGATGGGAGCAACCTGTATATATTTTTCAGCTTGGGTCACCCTCTTTAGTCCGAATGACACGGCGTCCCTGATTTCTATAAAGAACTTCAAATTTTGATTCGTCTGAGCAGTTTTGCACTTTGCCACAGTCCATTTTGTATGAGCCTTGATGCAGAAAAGATGTCTACACTTCTGGATCTGGTTTAGATATGGCTTCTTCTTTGAACTATGGTTTTAGCTGGCAACGCCAGATGGCACGATGACTTGTCTTACTTTCGACATTTGATATGTTGCCTATATTCTATTGTGAATACAATATTAGTTTTTGAGATTTGTAAATTATTGCATTCCCTTTTTTATGTATGTATATATTAAAAGTTGTTAGTACTCATCAGGCTGGAAAAGAAAACAAAACCATTTCTAAGGAGTTTGGACTCCACCAGTCCACAGTCAGACAGATTATGTACTAATGGAGGAAATTCAAGACCATTGTTTCCCTCCCCAAGAGTGGTCAACCAACAAAGATCACTTCAAGAGCAAGGCGAGTAATAGTCTAAGCAACTGAAGGCCTCTGTCACACTGGCTAATGTCATGTTCACGAGTCAACCATCAGGAAAACACAATGGTGTGCATGGCAGGGTTGCAAGGATAAAGACACTGCTCTCCAAAAAGAATATTGCTACTTGTGTGAAGTTCACTAGAAATAACATGAACAAGCCAATGAATGATAAGACCAAAATAAATATTTTTTGTTTAAATGAAAACACTGCATTCCAGCATACAAACTCTATACCATGTGTGAAACGTGGTGGTGGTAGTATTTGGGTTTGGGCTGTTTTGCTGCATCTGGGCCAGCAGGGCTTGCCATAATTGATGGAACAATGAATTCTGAATGATATCAGATAATTCTAAAGGAAACTGTCAGGATATCTCTCCATGATCTGAATCTCATAAGAATGTGGGCCATGCAGCAAGACAACGACCCTAAGCACACAAGTTGTTACTGGTTGGTCACACCAGATACTGAAAGCAAATGTTCACTTAGTTTTCCACATACAAATGTATATTATTGCATCATTTTACTTAATAAATCAATGAGCAAGTATAATATTTTTGTATCATTTGTTTAACTGTGTTTTCTTTATCTACTTTTAGGACTTGTGTGAAAATGTGATATTTTACAGAAACATAGAAATTTCGAAAAGCTTCACAAACTTTCAGTTTCTTAAGATGTACCCAATAATAGACGATCAGTCAAGTAGGTTGTTAGCTCAGTCAGAGTTTTTCACAAAGATTTCATAAAGCCCAATCAGGCCAGTAAATTGTTTGTTGAAGTGCATTATTGGACAAGTCTTTATTTGTTAACTATCTGTCTATCTAAATTATTTCCAAAATTAGTGAGGAAAGATTTTACATTTTTTTTACAGGACAGTTTACCAAAGGGTAAATTATTAATAACAATGAGATTCATATGCGTGGATTAATAATCAGTTTTTTCCAGCCTTTTTTTGACTATTAAAGCCCCTCCCCAAACAAGTAAACATTACTCAAACTTTGTCAACATGGGCAAGACTAAGGAGCATTCCAAGGCTATCAGAGACAAAATCATGGAGTGTCACATGGCTGGCAAGGTATACAAAACTCTTTCCAAGAAGTTGGGCCTACCTGACTCCACTGTTGGAAGCATCCTTTGGACAGCCCTTCCACAGCCTGGACAACCTTTTAAATTTCCTTTTGTGCCGATGCCAGGCTTGTCCGAATGGTCAAGAATGGCCCAAGGACAACAAGGAGTAAGCTCCAGTCAGATCTCATGGCGGTAGGCACATTGGTTTAAAAAAATACCATAAGTAACATACTCCACCGGTCTCTGTTCCTGTAGAGCCCGTAAGCTACCTTTTATTTCAAAGTATAATGCTGTGGGGCTGCTTATCAGCCAAGGACCTAAGCATCTGATCCGCATCCACAGGAAGATGGATAGCAAAGCCTACCTAGAGATTTTGGCCAAAAAACCTCCTCCATCAAGGATCTTGAGATGGGACTTCATTTTATCTTCCAATAAGACAACGACCCCAGGCACATGGCTAAGATAACCAGGGCCTGGTTTAAGAGGAAAAAGATAAAAGTCTTGCAGTGACCTAGTCAGTCTCCTGACCTTTACCCAATTGAAAACTTGTGAAAGAAGCTCAAGAGCATCTCTGTGTGTCCCACTTAAGAAGGCTCCACCCTCGGGGGAGCTTCTGAGAAGGAGGGGGTGCTACCAGTGTTCGCTTCCGATGCGATTATTGGTCAATGAATCTGTGATTGGAATACGGGACTGAAGCTGTTCCGGACGGGACAAATCAACATAAATCGTGAGGTTCCGAACAATACGGGTACCTGATGTATTGTTCAAAACCGGCAGCACTGCATCACAGAAAATGAAGTTTTAGCGACATGTCTATAACAACAGAGTTGCTGCCTTCTTTTGGCTTTTAGTTATTTTTCTGGAACTCTTAAAGCTCTGTTGATAAAAATAAGGATATTATCTATGTACACAGAAATAAGCTGGTTAAGCATGTCCCGTTAATACTGACATTACTAGCTATAAATTAAAATTATTTTAATTTATTATTTTAATATTTTAATGAAGTTGAATAAACAAAACAATAAATATCTCAGATTCATACCATCTGCAATGAAATAAAAAATTAAATATAAGAAACACTGTGTATTTTATATGTAATTTCCATACTGTCCCAAACTTTTCTGATCTACGGTCGTATGTCATTATTTGATAGATAAATGATAGATGATAAGGAATCATTAGTGACCTTGGCCATCTTGTCCATCCAGCATTGGCTACTATTGGCCTTTTCAGATGCATTTTTTAATCCAGGCTAATATACACAAAACAATCATATACCTAGTCAATGAAGGATTTTACAGGATGAACTGGAAATGGAGCTGAGGTTAGAGAGAATTAAAGCTGTTGGGCATGCCATGGACAATTATTTTTCATGATTCAGCCTCTTCATGAATCAGATATTGTCCGTTTTATTCCCCATTACTTTACCAAGCTGGACAGGAGGGAGATTATGTATGTTGTCTTTCCTCAATAGGAAAGAGAAAGCCACAGAGCACTACCAGGGAGCATCAAATTAAGAATGATATACACTCCCTGGCTGGTTCATCGTCATACATAAATGATGTATTGTTCAAAACTACTAGAAAGTACTAAGCTTTAACTAATAAGTATGACTTTTATACAGATGGAGCAGATAAAGATACTAAGCAGTTTTACAAGGATTCTAAACTTTGCAGTGATTTCCTAGCAGAACATACACAATCACATGTGATTTCAATACTAGAGCTAGGGAAAATTTGAAGAAAGTAGAGGGGAAAATATCGTCATGGTGTGAGAAAAAACAGGGGTCAGGCATTTGTGTATTTCTGTGCTGAACATGAATTAGTAATTATTAGTTTACACATAGAAATCATAAGAGGAGAGAACAGACTGAATACATCCTAATTAAGCAGTGGAATCAGTAAATCAATAATGCACACACATTCCTTATTGCAGAAAAGTAAGTGAGTGAAGAAACAAATTCAAATTGACCAGTTCAAGCAGCAATACCAAGTTCGAAGTTGGCAATAAATTCAAAGGGGTGGAGAGATTGGAGGACCCACACATTTTGAACTTTGACAGCAAATGAAGGATGTCATGCTGAAAACCGCTAAGGAGCAAATAAAGATATACTGCAGCAAACGCAAGAACTGAATTTCCAGTGAAACCTTTGAATATATAAATAAGAAATGGGAGGCAAAAACAAAGTTTCTTTCAGGGAAGACCTTCCATTTTCCAACATGACAATGCCAAACCACATACTGCAATCAATCAATTACAGCATCATGGCTGCGTAGAATAAGGGTGTGAAAACTGAACTGGCCAGAATTTCATAAAAGGCTCATCATAAAATAGAAGATACAACAAAAAAGTACTAAGTCAGGTGAGCAACAAGAATCTACAAACAAAAATTAATTAACATTCCTATCCCTCAACTTGAGCAACTTGTCTCATCAGTCCACAGACGTTTAAAGACTGTTGTAAAAAGAAAAGGGGATGTTTCACAGTGGTAAACATGGCCTTGTCCCAGATTTTTTTTAAATGTGTTGGTGTCATGAAATTTAAAATCACATCATTTATCTCTTTAAATGATAAATTTTCTCAGTTTAAACATTGGTATGTCATCTATGTTCTATTCTGAATAAAATATGGCAAACTTACACATCATTGCATTTTGTTTTTTATTTACAATTTGTACTTTGTCCCACTTTTTTGAAATTGGGTTTGTATTTGGAATGTAGAGAAGCCAGGGCTGCAGACTGTAACAGTGAAGTCTGAAATACAATGGGCATGGCAGTGATAGTAAAATGAACATGGATATGGAAAATCAAATCAATTAGCACAATCACCAAGCTACAACTCATTCAAACATTTTGTATCCACATATAAATGTGAAGCCTAGAAAGAAGAAGAATGACATATTCAGGCTTTTGAGAACAAGTGCCTCTGGAAGATGTTGAGGATCACATGGACAAAGATTATGACCCCTGAGCAATTGATGGTTAGATCAGAAAGAACATCAAATCCAGAAAGCTACATTACTACTGTCCTGTGATGAGGCATGCACATGACAGCACTGAAGAAAGTGCAATGACAAGACAGAGAACATACTGGAAGGACAACATCACAATGTGAACTGGTTCATCAGGGACTTGACGGCTACAAGCAACAGTGAATTGGAGAAAGCTGACTCACCCTTGCAGCCAACAATTGTCATTTGACAGCATATGACATGACATGACATAAGACATACAGCCTTCAGGCTCACCTGCATTATGTAAGTGGCAGTGTGTCATTTGGTTAATAATGCACTAAAAAGAAGCTCCCAGATAAGAAAGAATGTCAAATCAGAATTTTCTTGCTCGGATGATATAACATAGGAGGAGAGAGCTGCCAATACTTTTGTGCCCCCACTTGCTTTTATCTATACATGCAAGCACATTAAGGCCTTACAAACAATTCGGAACTCACTAAACTCCATCAAACAGACTTTGGACTCATATGCTTGTAGCATTAAAGCCTTAGAGGATGTAATATCTGACCACAGCGACAGAACTGTCAGCCCAAGCACAAGAGATGATAAATAAAGGGGCTAGGCACAAAAAAAACAGAAAAGACTATTCTTTATTTGAAAAAGAGACATAAATAAACGAAAACAAGTCAAAACCACATGCAAAAACGGAATGAAAAAGAGCGTGGCTGTTCACATGCACCCCGCCAAAGCAGTCCAAAGAAAAAGGTTGCAGTGGCAATTTGTGCACACACAAAAACAGCACGCTCTGCCACTCGGGGAACAAAGTGTAGATGTACAAACAAACACAAAAAGCTTGTAGACCAAAACAGGAACACACTACAAAAACACAGAGAGGGGACAACATCGGGAGCGGGGACCTGGAAAAGCAGTGAGAGAATCTGAAATTGGATAAAATTAGGCAGAGAGAGTAAGCAAGCATGAAGCGATTCTACAGTAGAGGCGCTAACATGCTCTAAAGAGAAAGGGCGCGCATGCCGCTCAAAAAAAGGAGAAATTTAAGGGGTACAGTAATTACACCCAATCTACCTGACCCTGCCTCAGATTACCTCCAGGTGGTAAGCATGTACCTCCTTACCGTTATTCAGTTCAGAGTACCATCGTCCCTAAATACTGGTAGAGTGGAGAGAGAGAAACAAACACAGTCTGAATTCTGAGCTGCTTAAATAACATCAGTCAAACATAAACTTGTTTTGGAGGTGATCTCAATTGTGTTATGAATCCTATGCTGATTCTATACGAGGCTAAATCTATAAAATGTGTATGAAATATAAATCTTTTTCAGTGTTCATGGAGAAGAATGGTTGCATTGTCAAATATTTTTCCTATTTTTCACATCCTCACCTTTCCTGCTCTCGTATTGATCACTCTTTTATTGATCAGCAATTTTTAGACTACATTAAAAGCATTGACTATTTACCTTTTGTAATCTCTGAACATGGTATAAATACAGTATAAATAGTCCTAAAGTTTGTTTCATATGAGACAGGGAGGGGACAAAAGGGGCTTAGTGCTTTAGAATTTCATCACTTATAAATCTGATCTAATATCCAATTCTATTTTGTGGTTATCACTTAATGTGGTTTAAAGGATGAAATCATCTGTTCACGCTCTCTTTGGCTGACTCCAACTTTTTACAGTGGGCTAATATAGGGATTACTATGTTATGTGACTTGTAGGAGGAAAAAATCTTTTGTAGCCTTTTTACTTACCACTGTTCACCACTGTACCCAAATCCTTTTCATGTATTTCTCCCATGAGCCTGAGAACAAACCGCCTGGGTTGCACCCTGGGTGCAATTTGGAGCCTGACACAAAAGGCCTTATATTAAAAATATATAATTGCTCTAAGAATCTGCTTTCGATCTGGCTGACTTGTTGTACATGTTATGATCATGCAACAAACTAGATAAGGTTTGGATAAATATTTTTATCCTTTTCATTCCTCAGTTGCTGACTATATCTTCAGGAATCCTAAAATAATGAAAACAGCTGAAATAGGTTCATAGCAGTCTCAATGGATGTGAGCAAACCACGTAGTGGAACAAAGCACACTGACGTCGAATATTATGAGAATTATTACCTTATGAGTGAGAGAGATCATGAATCAATGGTGATATGAGACAATCCTTTAGGAGAAAAGAAAATGGGGTGTAATTTGGGACGTTCTCCCTGTCATTGGGATAACAGCCGCAACCCCATTATATGAGGCATCTAGTACTACAATGAAAGGTTTGGAGAGATACCACATTTGGAAATGTGGTAAATAACTTTTTTCACCTATGTAAGGCTTCAGACACTTGGAAGGTCCAGTGGAGCATCTTTAGACTCTATCTGAGGAGTGGCCACCACACTAAAGTTCCTGGTGAACCTCCGGTAGAAGTTCATCACTGCCTCCACCTTGTTGTGATCCATTGCAACATCTTCTGGCCTGATGTGGTATCCTAGAAATTCCACCTTTTGCTGATGGAATCAGCACTTCTCCCCAGTTCCTTATGAACAATTGGTGCTTAAGCAGATGATGTAGGCTTTGCAATGTGCTTGAGCTGACATGGCTGACATGGGTTTGGAAAACAGGGAAGAATATAAGCATATCATCAATATATGGCATATTTACCAATACTATCCTACAGTACTTTGTACACAATAAAGTGCCAGATACTCAAAGTAGCCAAAAGTTTAGCTAAAGACCATCTTCCACTCGTCTCTTTGCTCTATCCTGACCAGTTTATAGGCACTTCTTAAGTCCAACTTAGTGAAAAAGTTAGCGTTCCGAAGTTCAATAAAGAATGGGATGAGTGTCAATGGGCACGTATGTTTTATAGTATCCTGACTACAGCACAGAATAATATATACTGTATAATCACAGGAAGAAAATGAGGAATTGACAAAAGAAGGGTAGGAGCCCACAACTGAAGTATATGATCAGATGTGACACCAAAAGAGACAATGTGCATCTAAACTATATTTGGATAGAAGAGAGGTGGCTAGGAAAACAACTTAAATATAGAAGAATTTGTTCTCTCACAGAACAAGAAAAAAAAATTGAGGGAAATATATAGAGGTATGTAAAATTATAAATAAAGTGGTAAGAAACTGGGAGGTCAAACAGTGTATTAGGTTAGTGGTCAGATCATTCACAAAAAGTATGGAAAGGATTAAAAATCCCTATGAGGACTAAAACTCATTGGGTGAGAGGTACGAGGAAGCTGATTCAATTCAAATATAATCTATAAAACAGATCAATATTAATCATTGGTGTGCAGTTCATTGTAGTCAGTATTTAATCAATAATAGGCAGTGTACTAATCAATAGTGCTGAATCCAAATGAAGAATTATATAAGCTTTTATTTATATTGTTCCAATATATTTTTTACTTTTTATTCCATAGATCAGTCTCGTAACTACTGACATGATTATAAAGCTACGTAGTGTGTAATTTGTGTATAATTTACTACATATACATTGTATTATATGTTAAAAATGTGGCAGTCATTTAATTATGGTCAAAGGAATCAGTAATTTGTGTCAGAGAACCACACACTTCTATGTAGGTGAACGCCTTAGGAGTGGATGAGGTTCGGTTCCCTCTTCCCATTGTGACTTAAGTAAGCGTAATAAGATTTAACATGCTGAAACACAGTATGCAGTGGCTCCTACAAATGAGTCTAATTATGTATGCATACATTTAATTCTAAGTCATATTATTTAAGAATATACAGGGGGTTGGACAATGAAACTGAAACACCTGGTTTTAGACCACAATAATTTATTAGTATGGTGTAGAGCCTCCTTTTGC
>JAOUQV010338172.1:0-10844 GCA_028565295.1 Aspidoras spilotus
GGTGCCTTGCCCAAGGGCACTTTAGCCATGACTTGTCGGTACTTGGAATCGAACCAGGAACCTTCCGGTCGCAAGGCTGGTTCCTTAACCACAAGCCTACCACTGGCCCCAAAGCTTCCATCTGTGTGTTCTCTAACTTTTTCGCTTTATTTGTAGATTTCTTTGTATTTGTAATCTGTATTGCATCTGGAACAGCAGCAGTAAGATATCGTTTTCACAACGGACCACAATATTATTTAAACAAAGCTTTTTAATGGCGCATTTATCAGTTATACTCAAATCTCTCCGTTTTTTAAATTGAGAAAAAGAAAATATGTGTTAATTTTTTATGAAGTAAAATTTTATTTCAATTTTGTCAAATTCAATATTTGCCCAACTATACCCCTGGACAAATTGACCAAAGTGATACCAGAGGACATATAAATCAGAATGACAGTTTATATGACTCCTTGAGAATATTTGTTTCATTGAAATGATCTAAAAGTATTTAAAGGCTATAAACTCAACATCTAGTTTAACCTACGAAATTAACTTAATCAGTCAGAGTAAATAAAAAAATTGTTATCATGACTTATTGTTTAAATAATTTTTTCAGTGTGGACGCTGATAACATATTTTGTAATAATTGTACCCAGAGACAGCATATTGAAAGAGAAAAGCAGGTGGGCTGAAACAGAACCTTGTGGTACATTTAACATTTTATATACACCTTTTCTATCAGATAAATAAGATCTAATCCATGAGGGCCATTCCCTCAGCTACAACATTCTTCAATCTATGAAGGAGAATATCGTATCATATGATGCAATATTGTATCATATGATGAGTTTAATCAATACAAGCAAGAATACACGACCCTGATCAGCCTGAACACAGCCCCCCCTTAAGGTTGCAACTCTCGGGGTGACAAAATGACTTACTGGACAAGAAACATAAAGGAAATAGTCGGGGGGGGGCAAACAAATAACATGACAAACAGAGGAAGACAAGATAACACCATGGAAGAGATCCACTGCTTCAGCGCCACAGGTCCAGGCAACCCACAGTGCGCTGTGTAGAATCATGAACCCGCCGCGTAGAGGGTCCAGATGGGGGGAATATTCTTGCCATGGTGTGATGGGGAGCCTGAGAAGGGCTCCTTGTCCTAAGGCGTGTCCTGCACCAAGGAATCATATGTAGGTGACTCCTCCTTGAAAAAAGGTGATAGCTAATGTTTCTCCTCTGATGTGTGGAAGTACCGCAATGCTGGTTGAGGGGCGTACGGATCATCGGGGAACTGAGGTTGCAAGCATAAAGCGGCTTCTCTGGGCTGTAGGGCTCAGGGGCATAAGCAATCCCCCCCCTTCTCAGGACTGAAATACCTGTAGGCTAGTCGTGAGCCATAGAGGTCTCCCGGGGTTGGGTAGGTGGACTGGGCTCTGGGGTTTCTGATCGATCAAGGGCTTCTTCTTTTTCTTTTTACTTTTTGAAAAAGTGCCGCCCACCTCGGCCAGCAACGCAATTCCGGAGTAATGTACTAGTAGATGTCCTCATCAAACAACTAGGAGTACATACTCCGTAGGGTCACCCATTCTCCTGCTTCGTCTATTGATGTCAAAAACATTAAATACAAACAGAGGTGCAGGGAATTCCAGCCACAATTTGAAGGCAAGTTAATTATAAATGAGAATGGAACCAGTTGCGCGAGAGCAGGCACGCCCCCCAAAGACACGCAGCATAAACACACACGAACACACAGACAGACATAGTAAGACCCCCAAACCATACAACCAGGATGGTCTTACTACTCTTATAAACATTTCCTTTCACATTTGCTGCAAACCTTTTGTCACACATCATTTCTGACTCTTTTCTCCATCAACTCCATCCTGCATGTACTCTCTTCACCTCTTTTCCACACTTCCCTGCGTGGATAGTTCCTGTTTATCTGAATCCTAATTATCTGAATCTCTGCATCTCTGTGATCACTTCATCCCTGTAGCCTGACTGTTCTACCTGCCTTCCTCTCTTTTTAAATCATGTATTCTGTCTTACAAGTGTTAATTTTTATTCCCCTTTTTCAGTGCATACTACCACCTCTTCAAGTTCTCTTCTAGCTGTTCTCTGCTCTTACTACAGATCACAATGTCATCTGCAAACATTATAGTCCATGGTGATTCCTGTCCGACCTCATCTGTTAAACTGTCCATCACCAGAGCAAACAAGAAGCGGCTCAGAGCTGATCCTTGATGCAGACAGACCCACCTTAACCTCCTACAGCACATCTTACTACTATCATGCTGTTCTAATACATGTCCTGCACTAATCTAATGCACTATTCAGCCCCTTTGGAATTCCTCACACAACACCACAATCCACAAAGACACAGTGTAGCTCTTTTTACCTTTACTTCTCCATCAGCATTCTCAAAGCAAAAATCGTCTCTGTGGTGCTCCTTCTCCGCATGAAACCATACTGCTGCTCACAGTCACTGAATATCTAAGCCTAGCTTCAACAACTCTCTCCCAAATCTTCATTGTGTGACTCAGTAACTTTATGCGCCTGTAATTTCTACAACTCTGCACATCATCCTTGTTCTTATAAATTGGTACAAGTACACTTTTTCTTCATTTCTCAGGCATCATTTCACTCTCAATAATCTTATTGTATAATCTAGTCATAATACAACACTCCCATCTCTCCTATACATTTCCATACCTCCACCGGTATGGTATCATGTCTGACTGCTTTTCCCTACTTCATCCTTTTCAAAGCTTTTCTTAATTCAGCCTTGCAAATCTTTATATACCCTTTTCACTATTTCTATGCCTTCCACTCTTCTTTCTCTGTCATTCTTTTCATTCATCAGATCCTTTAAAATACTCTTTCTATTTTTCCCTCACGCTCTCCTCACCTGTCAGTACAAATCTATTTCTATCCTTAATCACCCTGACATGTTTCACATCCTTCCCTGCTCTATCTCTCTGCCTCGCAAGGCGATACAACTCCTTCTCTCAATCCTTACTGTTTAACATCTTATATAACTCATAATAGGCCTTCTGCTTAGCCTTTGCTACCTTCTTTTTTGTCCTACGTGTCATCCTTTTATACTCCTGCTTACTCTTCAGTCCTCTCCCTGTCCCATTTCTTTTTGGTAACGTCTTCGTCTGAATAACCTGCAATTTCTTGTTCCACCACCAGGTTTTCTTGCTGTCTTTCACCTGTCCAGATGACACACCAAGTACCTTCCTGCCTGTCTGTCTAATCACTGTCGCTGCTGCTACCTAGCCATCCGTAAGCTAATTGCTACCACCTAAAGCCTTTTTCAACTCCTTTCTGAACTCCGAACAGCATTCCTCCTTTCTCAGCGTCCACTATTTTGTCCTCTTCTCTTCATTTGCTCTTTTCCTAATCACCAGAGTCATCATGCAAACCACCATCCGACGTTGTCTAGCTACACTCTCCGCTGCCACTACCATACAGTCTCCAATCTCTTTCAAGCAACCTCGTCTACACAGGATGTTGTCTAGCTGTGCGCGTCTGCCTCCACTTTTGTAGGTCACCCTGTGCTCCTCTGTGAAATATGTGTTTACCACAGCCATTTATATCCTCAAAATTCACCACCATCTGTCCTTCTTGGTTGCTATCCTAAACAACAAACTTCTCTCTGGGAATGCTCTCTACCACTTCATCACAGCCAACTTGTGGTGCATAGCCACTGACAACATTCACCATTACACCTTCAATTTCAAACTCATCACTCTATCTGACACTCTTTTCACCTCAACAACCTTCTTTACATAGTCCTTTAGGACCACACCAACTACATTTCTCTTGTTCCACACAAATGCCACACCATGATAGAACAGTTTAAAACCTGCACCAATGCTTCAAGCCTTGCTACCCTCTCTTTGTCTCCTGCACACACAAAATATCAACCTTTCTTCTCTCCATCATGTCAGCCAGTTCTCTACCTTTTCCTATCATTGTTTTGCTACATTCAGGTTTGCTACCTTCAGTTCTTCCCTCTTGACTCTCCTGTTCTTTCTCCATCTCTTCACACGCTTCTCTCCTTGTCCTCTTCAGCAAACAGTAGCCCAATTCCTCCAGTACCCTGTTTGCCACCAGTACTGATTGTGGTTGTTGTTAACCCGGGCCGCGTCCAATCCGGTATGGAGGAACACTCAATAACTCGCATTTTAGTTTTGGCAAATGTTTTACGCCAGATGCCATTCCTGACGCAACCCTCATCATTTACCTGGGCTTGGGACCAACGCTAGAAATACACTGGCTTGTGCTCTCTAATGGCTGGTTTTGCTCTTTAATGGCTGAGCTGTTAACCGGTAAAAAACCTCACCTGACATAAAACATATTGAGACCTTGTGGGCCCATAAATGGAAAATGTATGGTAAAGGAAAACAGTACATTTCTCTTTGCAGTGTCTCCTATGGTTGCTGCTGTACAAATAGTTGGTCATCAACAGATAAACAAACTGAAGACTCCCAGAATTGAATGCTTATGACTGTTATTAAAAAGAAGCATGGATATATTCGTCCCTGATATTTTTTTTAAATGTCTGTGAATCGCTAATTTGCCTTTAAAAGAAAACATTTAACCAGTTCAGACTTTTATTTTGATATAGTAATTTTTAACTGGTGGCACAGTGGCTCAGTGGGTAGTGCGGCCATCTCACAGCAACAAGGTTCGAACCCCGGGTGGGATGATTCTGTGTGGAGTTCTCCCTGTGTTTACGCAGTTTCCTAACGCATTCCAAAGACATGCAAGCTAGGTTAATTTGTGTGTAATTTGTGAATGTGTGTGTGTGACTGTGAGTGTCCCCTATGATGACTTGGCGCCCGGTCTAGGGTTGTTCCTGTCCTTGTGGACAGAGTTGCCATGTTTGACAGGTTTGCAGAGTTGCAGGCCTACAACCCCTTGTGGATTAGGTGGAAGACAACAAATGAATGTTTAATTTCTAATTGTTCGAAAGACAAATCTCAAGTGACAAAAGTGACATCTACAAATCACATTTGGAAAAAAAATGTGAAATACTGTACTTATTGGTCAAGAAAATACCAATCATGCATCTCTATCTAACATGTTTGTCTCTGTGCTCTTTTTCAGAGATCCTTAGCACTGTTGCTGAATCTTCAATTAAGGAGCTGAATGGTGTTTTAGGCGACTCTGTTACTTTTATCACCAGTGTTCCGGATATAGGAAATATACGTTTTAAAGAAGACACAATTGGATTCGTCATTAATAAACAGAGTTATACCAATATTACTAAGAATTTTTCGAATCGTCTTCATTGGGATAATAACACTGGGTTCTTCACCATCTCAGACCTGAGAATAAATGATTCAGGACTTTACACAGTGGAGATCACACAGGGGGGGAAAGGAAAATTCAGTTATCTTCTGGCGGTGTATGGTGAGTCTACTTTTTGCTGAATTTATAAGTAAAAATCAATACTTATTTAAGAATTTGCAAATTCATTTATATCAGGTTGTTCTTGATGTTTCTTTGAACAGAGAGTGTGTCAGATCCTCAGGTGAAGAAAATGGTGTCAGGGTCTTTACAGATTTGTTCATTACTATGTTCTGTGAGGAACATGAAAGGATTGAACGTCTTCTGGTATCAAGACAGCATTTTATTAAACCACACCAGCGGTAGCAACATATGCCCCAAGACACTGACTCTTCATCTAAACATCAATATTACTGACAAGCACTCGAAGAGAACCTTTAGCTGTGTGGCTTCCAACGGAGTCAGTAACAAGACAACCACGATCAATACCATGCTCTACTGCCCTCTAAATATAGGTACAGTATTTCAGAATCACACAAGGCTGTAACCTGTCAAAAAGATCATATTAATATAAACAGTCACTTCTGTCAGATTTTACATTTTTTATTATTATTAATTTTTTTTAAAAATTTTTTAGCCCACGCACATCAATCTCACCTAGTAACCTCCGCCTAAACCTAGTCTCGCCTAAACCACATGGAAAACAACAACTCTAGACAGCAACTCCCTTGTCTCACCGCCCCAAAATAGTAAAGTTATATAATAATGATACTAATAATAATAATAATTATTATTATTATTATTACGCCCCTAAAATAGTAATGTTGTATAATAAAAATAATGATAATAAGAAGACACTTGGATAAATGTAATTAAATCTGTGACTTATACATGGTTCTATTTTATTCCAGATGCTGTTAATGCTTTGGCCCTGATGAGGTTTATGGTTCCTATTGTTATATGTGCTGTTGTTTTATCTCTGGCATTAATCATGATGTCTTCATATGTGTGGAAAAAGAAACACCTAGCATACAATCGGAGTACACAAGGCATGTATTTATTTTATTATGGGCTTTTAGGGGGAAAAGAGTTTGCTATTTAAAAATAGAATAAAAAAATGGCTTGCTATACAATTCATACTGTTAAGGAACAAAAACTTTGCTTTTAAGGTTTTATTTTTAATAACCAGTGCAGCCGCTCTAACTCATTCTATATAAACTGCATGAAATGAACTTTAAAAATTAATAAAAAGTGATTGTAGAGTGTCCATAATCAGTCTGCTCAGATCCGAGAATCCTAGCACTGGTGCTGTTGGTTTTGGTGACTGACAACAACAATGTGGAAAGTGACTGAGATGTTTACAAGCATACCTTTGCCTAATAATAATAATACTAATTATTATTAATATATCAATTTCTGGTTCAAGCATGAATAAACAGTATACATTTACAAATTTGTGTTGATATGACCGGTAGTCACTGAGTTCTGTACAAAACATAAGGCATTTGAATATATGCAAAATCATACTGTCACTATGTACATGTGTGTACAGTTTTCTGTAAATATGACATAAAATACACCGACAAAAGTATTAGCTCACCCATCCAAATTATTGGAATCAGTTGTCCCGATCACTTTCATGACCACCGGAGTATAATATCAAGCACCTAGGCATGCAGACTGTTTTTAAAACATTTGTGAAATAATGGGTTGCTCTCAGGGGTCGCCAACTTTCTGCAGAGTAAATCATGCAGAGAGCTTCATGGAATGGGTTTCCTTGGTCGAGCAGCCGCATCCTAGCCATACATCACCAAGTGCAATGCAAAGCGTTAGAACGCTGGAGCAGTGGCAATGCATTCTTTGGAGTGACAAATCGCACTTCTCTATCTGGCTATCTATCTCTATCTCGATCTGATGGACGAGTCTGGGTTTGGCAGTTGACACAAGGACATCATATTGAACCCTATGGATTAGTAATGCGATATCCCTTAAGCTCATATGTGAGTCAAGGCAGGTGAGCGAATACTTTTCACAGTATTGTGTATGTTTCCAGACTTATGGCCATTTGCGTTTAAAAATAATGAAACCAGCCATTAGACAGCAGAAGCCAGTGTATTTCTAGTGCCGGTCTCAAGCCCGGGTAAATGGTGAGGGTTGCGTCAGGAAGGGCATGTAGTGTAAAACATTTGCCTTAATAAAAATAGGGTTATTGAATGTTCCTTCATACTGTATTGGTCGCGGCCTGGATTAACAATGACCGTCACTAGTACTGGTGGCAATCAGGGTACTGGCGGAAATTGGGCTACTGTTTGCCAAAGACGACGAGGAGGGAAGCGTGTAATGAGACAGAGAGAGAACAGGAGAGTCAAGAGTGTAGGACTTAAAGTAGCAACCCTGAAGGTAGGGACAATGACAGGGAAAGGTAAAGAACTGGCTGACATGATGGAGAGAAGAAAGTTGGTAATATTTGTGTGCAGGAGACGAAGTGGAAGGGTAGCAAGGCTCGAAGCATTGGTGCAGGTTTTAAACTGTTCTATCATGGTGTGGATAGAAAGAGAAATGGAGTTGGGGTGGTTCTGAAGGAGGACTATGCAAATAGTGTTGTTGAGGTGAAAAGGGTGTCAGATAGGGCAATGAGTTTAAAGTTAGAAATTAAAGGTGTAATAGTAAATGTTGTCAGTGGCTATGCACCACAAGTTGACTGTGATTTGGAGGAGATAAACAGATTCTGGACGGAGCTAGATGAAGTAGTAGAGAGCATTCTCAGAGGAGCTGGTGGTGATTGGTCCAGATTTTAATCGTTGGGTGCAGATTTCAATCTTAAGTTAGTGAAGGAAACAAAGGAGATGAGGAGGAGCACAGGGTGACCTACAAGAGTGGAGTCAGGAGCACACAGGTGACTACATCCTGTGTAGATGAGGTCATTTGAAAGAGATTGGAGACTGTAAGGTACTGGCAGGGGATAGTGTAGCTAGACAACATCGGATGGTGATTTGCAGGATTACTCTGGTAGTTAGGAAGAAAAAGGGGAAATGTAGAAAAGAGGACAAAATGGTGGAAGTTAAGAAAGGAATGCTGTGATGAGTTGAAAAAAAGTCTTTTGGTGGTAGCAAAGAGCTTCCAGATGACTGGGTAGCAGCAGCAAGTGATTAGACAGACAGACAGACAGAAGGGTAATTATTGTGTCATCTGGACAGATGAAAGACAGCAAGAAAACCTGGTGGTGGAACAAGGAAGTGCAGGAGGTTATTCACAAGAAGAGGTTAGCAAAGAAGAAATGGGACAGGAAGAGGACTGAAGAGAGGAAGCAGAAATATAGAGATAAAGCTTAGGACAAAGGGGGGGGGTAGCAAAGGCTAAGCAGAATACCTAAGATGAGTTATATGAAATGTTAGACAGTAAGGAAGGAGAAAGGGAGTTGCATCGCCTTGCGGGGCAGAGAGATAGAGCGGGAAAGGATGTGCAAGATGTCAGGGTGATCAAGGACATGTCATGTGCAAGATGTCAGGGTGATCAAAGATAGAAATGGAAATGTACTGACAGGTGAGGAGAGGGTAAGGGAAAGATGGAAGAGTATTTTAAGGAGCTGATGAATGAAGAGAATGACAGGGAAAGAAGAGTCAAAAGCATAGAAATAGTAGAACAGTATGTAGTAAAGAATAACAAGGATGAAGTAAGAAAAGCTTTGAAAAGGATGAAGAAAGCAAAAGCAGTCTGACCTGATGACATACTGGTAGAGGTATGGAAATTTATAGGAGAGATGGGCGTGTCGTTTATTTAATGAGATTTTTTTGAGTGAATTGATTCCTGAGGAATGAAGGGAAAGTGTACTTGTCCCGGTTTATAAGAACAAGGGTGATGTGCAGAGTTGTAACAATTACAGAGACATAAAGTTAATGAGTCAAACAATGAAGATTTGGGAGAGAGTTGTTGAAGCTAGGCCATTGTGCCTTTTTTGGTTTTATGCTAAAAAAGGCACCATAGATGCAATTTTTGCTTTAAGAATGCTGTTGGAGAAGTATAGAGAAGGTCAAAAAGAGCTACACTGTGTCTTTGTGGATCTAGGAAAATTGGGAGACAAAGTTAGAGAGGGCTGATTGAGATGGTTTGAACATGTGCAGAGGAGGGACATTTAATATATTTATAGATGTAGTCGATGTAGACATGCAGGTAGTTGGTATGAAAGCAGAAGATCCAGAGGACAGAGTGAGGTGGAAAAAATGACTCTCTGTGGCGATCCCTGATAAAAGGGAGAGGAAAGAAGAAGATACTGTTTTTAACTTATATTCATTAAAAATAGCTTTCCGTATTTTCAGAGATCTCAAAGAGATCTTGTAGGTTATCAGCGACAATTACTTGAAGAGGCGTAGTAGTTATGTTTTCTTTGATATTTTTCCAGTGTTTATTGTATGATCGGTTAAACCAGCAAATCAAGGTTCACTGACCTCTAGAGGTAGAGACAGGGAAAAGCCAAAAGATAAAGAAGCATGAGTAGTCTAGGTAATATATTCATTTTGACAGATTTAATTTTAATGGTTCATGATCCATCTTTTGATGTCAACTGTGATTGTATGGAAACATATGTCATATTAACAGAGAACTATACACACATGTATAAAGTGAGAGTATGATTTTGTATATATTCAAATTCCATGTAAGATAAATTTGCAGAATATTTAGACTGTGGACCAGCAAAAGAAACACTTCTTAATCTGTTACTACATGCTGAAATAGTAGTAAGTTATAATGTAGAAGAGAAACAGAGAGTAAAAAAAGATAAAGCAAGAGTTTAAAAAAGATGGAACAAGTAAGGTTCAGATGAGTGCTCTAATTCCAGAATCTCCTTCATCTGGCTTTATATACACACTATTACAACATTAATTCTTCACTGTGAATTGAGTTACTATTATGGAGAGAAAATATAGGTGTCTTCTATCTATTTATAGACCTTCGAAATTTAATTCAATCATTTATTCAGTATTTATTCAGTATATATTCAGCAGTGTTATCTCAAAGACTTATTAAGAACAATGAAGACTTTTAGGTTTTGGATGCTGAAAGAGAGCCTTATTTTGAAATTCTAAACCCAGTACCCCATGAATGTGAAAATGTGTTGAACGCATTTACTTTAGCATTCACAGCCTTTCCCATGATGCTCAGAAATGATCTCAAGTAATTCCTGCGCATTCTTCATAGTCCCATAGTAGAAAATACATATTGGAGCACAAACCCAGAAATAAAGTCATCGGAACTGTCTGTAAACAGGATTGTATCAAGGCATTGATACAATAAAAGGTACAGGAAAAAATTCTTCAGCATTGAGTATTTCCAATGAGCACACGGGCCTCGTGAGAGCACTCTGGACCTCAGACTGGGTCGAGGGTTCCTCTTTTAACAGGAAAACGACTCTTAACACACAGATAAGACAAACAAAATAGTGGCTTCAAAACAATTTTATGAATGTCTGAGTGACAGCCAGAACCCTGACTGAGTTTGAGAGATTCTTCTAGGAAAGATGGGAGAAACTGCACAAAAATATGAGTGCCAAGCTTGTAGCA
>JAOUQV010338207.1:0-10842 GCA_028565295.1 Aspidoras spilotus
CTGCTCTTACTGGTGCAATGTGCAATTAATGAAGATTGGCCACCAGGCTTGTCCAATTTAGCCATGAATCCTCCCACGCTAAAATGACAGGTGTTTCAGTTTCATTGTCTAACCACTGTATATGTTTTCTTGTCCAAGCCTTGTCCTAGTTTTTGTCTCAAGCCAACTGCTGTTCAGTCCCAGCGACACACCCCTTTCCTAAACCCATGCCAAACCCACCCCCGGGTGGACCACTCTGGAAATTTATGTCTGGAGTTTTCATTTTTGCTTCTTGTTTGTCCAAATTTTTTAGGTATTCTGGTTTCCTCCTGCATTCCAAAACATGCATGTTAGTAGGTTTTCTTCAAACTGGCCCTTTGTGTGTAAATGTGTGTGTAACTGTGTGTGTCCTAAGATTGGTCCTAAATGTACCCTAACTACAAATATACTGCCCTTGTGCCTAGGCACTGGTTGGCCTGCAACCCTGTGTGTACTAAGTAGAAGATATATATACTTAAATCAGTGTTTAAACTAAAAAATCAAAAATGACTGAATTCCAATAAAGACTACATCCAGACTAACTGTTGTTACCTTGTGTATCAGTAGAAGTGCATTCTCAGATTGACAAGGTTAAAATCATCTTAGTGCACTGTCAGAAAATAACTACTGTTCATATCCATTTTTGTTTCTCAGGGTACTAACAATATAAATGTACCATAATAAGGTCCTTGAGGTAAAATTGTGCATATAAGTTCTTAACTAAAGCTATAAAGGGTGTCTACTTGAGGATACCACCAGAGTGGCAAGCATTTTGGTATCTTTTTAAGATGTGTGTAAAAGATGCAGTAGTGTAATAAATGCAGTAGAAAATTGGTATTTTGTGGGATATGTTATTTTTCAAATGCTAGTAACTACAACTGTATATTGCCTGGTTTTCTATTGTCAGAAGGGCACATTCCTACTCACTTGGACAGTTAGACGGGAAGGCCATCATACATTATTGCTAAAAGGTAAAAGCTAAAGGCTGTTAGTGGTTTTATTCTTTAATATTTGCCACTGTTTCATCCATCAAGGTCTAGAATGTTGTGTGTTAGGTACAGTATATGTCAGATGATGTCAAACGGTCTATCAAATATTGCAGGCTTTGTAAAGAATCATGTGCTTTTTTTCTTACACAATACATAATATATAAGATTAATTTCCAAACACCAGTAAATTGCTGTTAATAATTTTTTTTTTCACTTTTATTATAGGTTTTAAACTGTAGCTAAGATACACTACAAAGTTGACTTATCACCGGGAATTAGCTATTTAACAGATAACCTCTCTCTTGTCTTAAAGATCATTATACCATATCTGGATTAAGTTACTTTATCACCCAATCAGTTTGACAGTGCAGTGGGTCAAAACCCTCAGGATATAAACGATTATTTTTCACCTAGGTTAATGCACGTTAGCATCCTTCCTAATGATAAATTAGACCTCCAGTCAATATCCTTTAGGCAGGCTATTAAAGGTATTAAAGGGTAATGCAAAATTCACATGAGGCTATACAAAGAGCCATAGTGGAGAACAAAGATAAGTTATAGTTCATTTATTATTGTAGCAAAAATCTCTTCATGTTTATTTATGATATTTATATTATCCAGTGGATTTTAAAACAGTTATTTCTTTGTGCCCAGCTTCTTTACAGGCTGCCTGTCCCCTCGAGACAGCATTACTGAATAATAGAGATTGAGATACATTATTGAAATATTTAGAAGTAAAAGTGTCCATTCATCTTTCTCCCAGGGCACTGGGTGTCTTAGAGAACATTTTGTTCTTTTTGATATTCTTTGGTGAAGTGAAACACATTGAAACACACATTCATCAAGCCAGTAAAATGGCTGTATTAAATCAACCAAACCGACTGTCTTAATTCTTTGTTCTTGTTAAAGCGGTCTTGTCAGTTATCTAGACATCTAGACTCGGAGTAAACTGTACATTACATTAAATACAAAATACATTAGTAGATTAAAAACAGTCAGCCACAGTAACTCTATATTGTCACACAATTGCAAGAAATACAGAATTAATAGAAATGGCAGGAGGGCTGAAAATGTAAAATAAATAAAACATTTACAGTTAAAATATTAGGGAGATAAAATGTACAATAATTCACTATTTAAATTTCATTACTCCTGATATTTGACCTTTGCCCATTTCTTATTGGCAATGAGACAATGAGTAAAGTGGATAGAGAAAGCAGGGTAAAGATGAAAGTTAGAATTACAAGTCAAAGGTCAAATAAACTGACTGACAAAGACTGTTGAAATCTATTTAAAATTTTAAACAGAATTTCAGTTTCATAAATTTTATTCATTATATGGATATTGGAATTGAAATTATTTAAGCATTTGTCCAACAAGCGTCTTGCTCAGCAGTATGAAAGGCGACGTGATTCTGAACCACTTTATTGAAACTTCTCTTGAATGGGGTTTTCAAAAAAAATTATCTGAATTCTAAATGAACCAGATGTGAACTTAAACACTCTGAAGCAATATAAATGTAACATTTGCTGTATGTACTAACAATTTTATATACAACATATTTTTCATAGCATTTTAGAGTAAGCTACACTTCCCTTGTAGTCTTAGACCTGTTGTCTGATATGATGAATACAGCTAATTTCTTCACCACACATGAATCTTCTTCTTCTTTCGGCCTCTTCCTTATTCAGGGGTCGCCACAGCGAATCAGTCTTTTCCACCTCACTCTGTTCTCTGCATTTCATGCCAAACTACCTGCATGTCTACATTGACCGCATCCATATATCTCCTGTTTGGTCTTCTTCTCTGTCTCCTGCCTGGCAGCTCTATTTCTAACATCCTCCTACCAATATATCCCCTGTTCTTTACTGTCTAACCTCTCGTACAACTCATCATATGCCTTCTGCATGGCCTTTGCTACCTCCCTCTTTGTCCTACTCAAAGCTTCTGTGTCCTCCTTCTCCTGTCCTGTACCTTACATTGGGAATACCTCTGTTTCTCCTGTTGCTACTGCTCGAAATCTTGGCGTTACATTTGACCCTCTCCTAACTTTTCAGCCCTACACCCGCTCTATTACAAAATCAGCTTATTTCCACCTCGGTAACATTTCTCATCTCCGCCCCATGATTTCGCCTCAGACAGCAGAGCTTTTGATCCATGTATTCGAAAATGCTTAATTTTGCTCTTTGGTGTGAATTTTGTTTAGTCAGAGGCTGAGCAGGCATTCGCATTGTTTATTTATTGCGTCTTACTCCTAGAGGAAGTAATAAAATGGGGGCTCGTCCATCCTTTAATTTCCTTTTGTGATTTGGAAACCTATTTGCTGAAAAGTAAACTTTGATATTTTCCAATTGGCAGATTAATCTTTTAGTGTAGGGGTAAGGTATGATATTATTGTAAGATGGAGTTTAGTATTGAGTCATTTCGACAAAATCCTTCTGTACAAGCTTTGAGGAGTTGTTGTAAAGCTGATTTTTTGTAAATTGCAGATTTTTATGAAATTTCTGTGCCCAAGTCAGCTACGAAACAGATAATTAGGGAGGTGCTTCAGAAGGGGTTAGGAGATTCCGGTATTTTATCTAGTGAAGTTGCTGATCCAAAGATTGGCTTAGATACTTCTGATATAGGTCCTATCTTACATCCTCTGGTTAGTGTTAGTACTGAAGATCTTAAGTTAGCTATTAAGTTGAAAGAACTTGATCTTTAGGTTAAACGCCAGGAGCATGATACTCAGCTCTTGCGCGTTAGGCAGTATGAACTGGAGAGTAGAGAAATACGTAGAGCTAGTGTTGTGTCTCCTATACCTGGTGTTGTCTTGTCCCCACATGTGTCAACCTCTGTAGTGGCATCAGAGGTTTCCTCACCTAGGTTACTTTCAGTAAAAAGCCCTAGAGATTTTGATATTAGTAAGCAGATTCGATTGGTTCCCATGTTTAGAGAAACAGAAGTTGATTCGTATTTTGGTGCTTTTGAGCGTATAGCTAGTGCTTTGAGCCGGCCAAGGGAGGTTTGGCCGCTGTTACTTCGGTGCAGGATAGTTGGGAAAGCTCAAGAAGTTTGTTCGGCATTATCTCTTAAGGATAGTTTAAATTATGATGTGTTAAAGAGTGCAGATTTGAGGGCATATGAATTAATTAGGCTTATCGTCAGAGATTTCGTTCACATGTGAAAACTGCCAATCAGACATTTACAGAGCTTGCTTGTGAAAAAGCTAATATTTTTGATAAATGGATTCAGTCCAGCAAGGTGACAAATTTTGTACAGCTTTGTGAATTATTAGTGTTATTAAAGGATTTCAAAAATTCATTGTTAAATAGAATTGTGGTTTATTTAAATGAACAAAAGGTCTCCTCTGTAGCATAAGCTGCCGTGTGTGGTGATGAATTTGTATTAACCCACAAGGGAAGTTTTGTTTCATCTCCTGGAGTTGATAAATATAGGTTAGAAAAACGAGTACCGCAAATAAAAATGGCTAGTGTGTCTTCTCGGCCTGAAAATTGTAGATGTTTTTATTGCCATGAGCTTGGTCATCTTATTGGGCATTGTCCAGTGTAAAAAAAGAAAGAACCTACCCCAAAAGGGGTTGGTTTTGTTCAGGTCACTGGTGATTCTGTTGCAGATAGACAGGCTGTTGATTCTGTGTATAACCCTTTATTTTAGAAGGCTCAGTGTCATTGACTGGACAGGAGGGAGATCATGTCCCAGTAACTATTTTGCGGGACACTGGAGCAGATCAGTTCTTTGTTCGTGAAGGGGTTTTGCCATTATCTGACAAAACATATTGTGGTCCAGATGTGTTTGTTCAGGGTATTTAGCTGAGTATAGTAAAAGCTGCGCTTCATCATGTGCATATTCAGTCTAGGTTAGTGGCTGGATTTGCTAAAGTTGCTGTTCGTTCTCAGCTGTGAACCCATCGCTGTCTGCAGCTTGTGGTGTAGAACCCGATTTGTCACTGATGGTTGACAGAGAGAAAATAATCAGTGAGCAACAAAGTGATTTCTGGTTTGTTGCAGAGCTACTGCAAGTAATGAAGAAGGGTTATCTAAGAAAGCAGTTTCCTATTTTTTGATGGAAAGGTACTGATGCATAAGTGGACGCCAACAGTGTTGAGTGACTTTGACTGGGGAGCAGTTTATCAATTAGTGGTCCCTAAGAAGTTTTGCAGGCAAGTTTTAAGTCTTGCTCATGACCATGGTTTTGCTGGACATTTGGGGGTAACTAAGACTTGCAACCGAATTTTACGTAATTTTTTTCAGTCTGATGTAACAAGATATTGTAGGTCATGTCATACCTGTCAGCTTGTAGGCAAGCCAAATCAAGTTATTACCCCAGCACCTCTTCATCCAATTCCTGTCATGGGTGAGCCTTTTGAGCGGGTGATTTTGGATTGTGTTGGCCCATTGCCACAAACAAATTCTGGTAATCGGTACTTGTTGACCATAAAATGGTCAATAAAATTGCCTTTGACAAACTTCATACCTCCTCTAATTTTGTGTGGTCTACGTCTTGTCAAGTGGCATTTGAAACTGTGAAAATGTTGCTCTGTAATTCCCCTTTGCTTTCTACTCCAGATTTCTCCCATCCCTTTAAATTGGAAGTGGATGCTAGTGCAACTGGTGCTCATGCTGTCCTTCTACAACAGGATTCCAGTGGTATTGACCATCTGGTGTGTTTTTATTCGAAGAAATTTTTGAAACACCAGCTCAATTATAGCACCATCAAAAAGGAAGCCCTAGCCTTATTGCTGTCTTTACAACATTTCAAGGTGTATGTTGGGTCGAGTCTACTTCCACTTATTGTATACATTAACCATAATCCGTTGGTTTTTCTGTCTCGTATTAAAAACTCAAATCAACGCATTATGAGGTGGGCGTTAATTGTTCAAGAGTTTAAATTCGATATAAAAATGGGTCTAAAAATGTGTTAGCCGATGCGCTTTCTCGTATCTGTGTTTGAATCACATAGTATGTTGATTTTAATCGTGGGGTGTTACGTCTTGTGTGTGTTTAGGTTTTTTTTTTGCAGGTCTGTTGTCTGGTCTGGTGTTTTTGGCTTTGCCCACATGCTGCTCCTATTAGCTGAATCTGGTTACAGGAAAAATGGAAGAGATCCTTTGTCTAGAAAAGGAGAGTTGCTTTTTCGCCGCTTCTGCAGCGGGATGCCTGCCAGTCCAGACCTATCTTTTGTTCTTGTTATTGCTTCTATTTCATAGTAGTTTCTGTGTTCAGGGTTGTAGGGGTGATCTGCCTTTTTGTGCGAACATTTTTGCCTCTGTTTTTCGAAAGAGTAGGCAGGTTATGTTTTTGTATTTTGTTTTCTTTTTGTTTGTTAGGTCATTTGTTTGTTAGGCCAGCTATGTTTTGTTTTTAGTTGTTTGTTTGTTATTTTGGCCTGGGGTCACCCTGAAAGTTTTAACCCTGTGTTTTCTTTAATGAACCAAAACCTGTAACTAACAAACCAATGTGTTGTGTGGCAATAAATTATAAAATGCTTAATTTAGCTATTTGGTGTGAATTTTGTTTGGTCTGAGACTGAGCAGGCATTCACATTGCTTATTTATTGCGTCTTACTCCTAGAGGACGTAAAATTAATCAACGTGCAGCATCATGAACAGTCATATTTGCTGAAACACACACAGTGTGGAGCTTGGGAAAAAAATATAGGTTGTTGAAAAGCCAGATAATAAGCTCGGCCTTCCATCACCATCCATAATCATGTATTCATATATGAATACCTTCTTCTTCTTTCGGCCTCTCCCTTATTCAGGGGTTGTCTCAAAACCATACAACAAGGCTGGTTTCACTACTCTTTTATATACCTTTCCTTTCATTTTTGCTGCAACCCTTTTGTCACACATCACTCCTGACACTCTATTCAAACCACTCCATTCTGCCTGTACTCACTTCTTCACCTCTTTTTCACACTCCCCATTTCCCTGGACAGTTGATCCCAAGACAGTTGATCCTGCACCTATGTGACCACTGCTCCCTGAAGCCTTACAGTTCTACCCTCCCCCCTCTCATTCACACACATGTATTCTGTCTTACAAGTGTTGACTTTCATTTCCGTCCTTTCCAGAGCATACCCCCACCTCTCCAAGTTCTCTTCTAGCTGTTTCCTGCTCTCACTACAGATCACAATGTCATCTGCAAACATCATAGTCCACAGTGATTCCTGTCTGACCTCATCTGTCCATCACCAGAGCAAACAGGAAGGGGCTCAGAGCCGATCCTTGATGCAGGCCCAACTTTACTTTGAAGCTATCTGTGACTCCTACTGCACATTTCACTACTGTCATGCTATTCTCATACATGTCCTGCACCAATCTAACATACTTTTCAGTTACTCCCTCTGCACCCTAGCACAAGCTTTATCTAAATCCACAAAGACACAGTGTAGCTCTTTCTGAACATACTTCTCTGTGCATACATTAATATATACTCATATATTTTAGAACAATTACCAGACAAAATATTAGTCTTAAAAGTATTAAGACTATTAAGCATATAGTGTATGACAATATAACCTTAATGTCCAAAATACCATGATATAATGGAGACACAAATGAGAAATTACTGCATCTTTGTATTTCAGGGCTGTGCTAATAAATGAATGTGATATTCAAAATTTACTGAGTGTGACACAGTAGGAGTGTCTTTGCCAAAATCACGTAAGCATTAAATGTATCAAATTAAATGGAAGCACTCGGGTCCCAAAGGATATGACTGAAAATGTGCTGATATGTCTTCGCGCCATATATTTTGTGTGCAGCGGATGCACAAAAACAAGCTCTAAATGTTCTTATAACTTGCTTTGACAATTATTGATGGCTTTACAGATATTTAAATCACCACAGTCATGTCTGATGAATTACTCTGGAGGATAAATAGAATGTTTTGCAATGCAGCTATGGTTGAATGCAGATCCCACATTCTGCTTCCTATGTGTTCAGAAGCATGCAGCCCATAATGTTAGTTATATTTCATTAAATATTGTTTAAATATTCTATAATATATATTGTAATATATAATGTTGGCTCAGTAATTAAAGGATCTGGTTACTGATTTTATGTTCGGCAGTTCAAGCCCCATAAGCTGCACTTTTGGTTCCTTAAGCAAGGCCCTTCAACCTCTATGGTCCAGAGGTGTCATACTACAGCTGTCCCTTTGATTAAAAAGCTGATCGTTGAAAGTACAATTATTCACTCAAAAGAATAATGCAAAAACACATGACCACAAGTGTTCTATTGGTTTTATTGAAAAGTCAGTGAAGTTAAAATAAGTTTAAAATAAAATGAAAATCAATCACGAACCCCAGAAATTCATTGTGAATATGTTTTAATATTGACAGTCCGCTAAAACATAGTTCCACATCAAGTGAACTATAACGATTCCCTAGCCTGCCTCAGTATAGGAGGCTACAAAACGGTAAATGATGTACTGTATATAGACTAACACCACAAACAGTAGCTCGAAATCAAAACAAGTATAAGCAAATAAGCAAAGATTAACGCAAAAGGACAAAAGAAACTAAAAATATAATTAATGGATAATTATTAATTCATTTTTTCTCACTTAATCCACATGGGGTCGCTGGTTCCCACCCGGTTGCAAGGACAGAGACAACAGTAAACAGGGCACCAGTCCATCTTAGGCAGATAAACAGTCACATACTTTCACATAATAAGGGCCACTTTAGAAACATTAATTAACCTAGCATGTATGACTTTGGAATGGGAAAAAATGGAAGCACCCGGAGAAATCCTATGCAAACAAACAAAGGGGAGAACATGCAAACTCCACACAAAATACACAAGACATAGGGAGGGTTTTTTGTGCATACGTTTTTCCTGTTTGCAAAAGTAAACTTGCTGCTATTGTCTATAGACTTTATAATATAGTTCTGGCTTTTGTTATAATTTCTATTTGTGCAAATATTTAAAATATGGCAGCAAGCTGACAGCAATAATAGTTTTAATGGTTTATGAATTTATTAAAAAAAGGATGAAAAATAAGAACATATTTAACAAAAGGAAGTAATAAAGTTACTATACTAAAACATGGTTAAGTATATTTTCTCATATACATTATAAAAGGGTGCATTTAAATCTGCTCAAAAGCAAGCCAGCAGACTATACTCCATACTATACAGTTTATTCTCCATATTGATAATTAGAGAGTTAGTTCTAAGAGTCTCATACAAACCCAATTTCAAAAAAATATTGTCAAATTACAAATTGTAAATAAAAATGGAATGCAAATATGTGGAAGTTTCAAAATTGGATATATCTTTCAGCATTAATGGTGTCCTTCCAGATGTGTAAGCTGCCTATGCCAAACCCACTAATGTAACCCTGTGCAAGCTTCTGAACTGAGCACTGACAACAACTTGGTTCGTCCTTTTTCTCTTTAGTCCGTATGACACAGCGTCCCTGATTTCTATAAAGAAATTCATATTTTGATTTGTCTGACCACAGAACAGTTTTCCACTTTGCCACAGTCTATTTTAAATGGGCATCTGCACTTCTAGATCCTGTTAAGATACAGATTCTTCTTTGAACTATAGAGGTTTAGATGGCAACGGCGGATGGCACAGTGAATTGTGTTTAAGGATAATGTTCTCTGTAAATATTTCTTAGCCCATTTTGTGATTTCCAATACAAAAGCATGTCTGTACGTGATGCAGAGCCGTATAAGGGCCCAAAGATCATGAGCATCCAGTACGGTTTTCTGCCCTTGACCCCTATGCACAGTGATTCTTTTGATGATATTATGGACTGTAGATGATGATCTTTGCAATTTTACACTGTCAAACTCCTTTCTGATATCTCTCCACTATTTGTCTGGATAGAAGTCCACTATTACCTCTTCCCATCTTTACTTCTGAGAGCCGCTGCCACTCCAGGATACTCTTTTTATACCCAGTTAAGTTAATGGCCTATTGCCAATTGGTCCTCCAGCTGTTCCTTTTTTGTACTTTATTATTATCAGCTTCTTATTGCACCATCCAAACTTTTTTGAGAAGTGTTGCTGTCACGAAATTCAAATAAGCCAATATATCAAATAAGCCAATAAGTTGGGCCGGGGCAATAAAAGGCTGGAAAAGTTAAAGGTGCAAACAATTTCAACTCAGAAGGTCAATTGGCAATCGGCCATTTACATGACTGGTTATAAAAAGAGCATCTTGGAGTGGCAGTGGCTCTCGGAAGTAAAGATGGAATCCCATATCATCACAATCCCATAATTCTACGCCAACAAACATCCGTGTAAAACAATGTAAAATTTTAAAGAGTTTGGACATATCATCACCTATAGCGCATAATATCATTAAACAATTCAGAGACTCTGGAAGAATCTCTGTGCATAAAGGTCAAGGGCGGAAACCATACTGGGTGCCTATGATCTTTGGGCTGCTAGAAGGCACTGCATTACATACAGGCATGCTTCTGTATTGGAAAGCACAAAATAGGCTCAGGAATATTTTCAGAGAACATTATCCGTGAACACAATTCATCGTGCCATCCGCCATTGCCAGCTAAAACTCTATAGTTTAAAGAAAAATCCATATCAAGCCATATCAATATCCAGAAGCGCAGACGTCTTCACTGGGCTAAAGCTCATTTAAAATAGACTGTGGCAAAGTGGAAAACTGTTCTGTGGACAGACAATTCAAAATTGTAAGTTGTAAGTATAAAAATCAGGAACACCATGTCATTCGAACTAAAGAGAAGGCTGATGTGTAGCTGATGTGATGAAAAATCTATGCAGAGTCAACCCATGGAAAGCTGCTGGACCAGACAACATTCCTGGCAAAGTCCTCAGAGAATGTGCAGACC